>JBCJKH010030349.1:0-30324 GCA_039877255.1 Loriculus beryllinus | reverse complement strand
CTGTAAGGTCCTCCAAGAGAAAACAATACCTTTGAAAGAATTTTAAAAAAGCATTCCACTGCTTCTCATCTCTTCCTGTTTAGCTTAACAGCTAATCCCTGTCAGGCTTTTCTCTAAGTACTCCTATTCCTACTTTTCTATACTAGCCTCCACAGTTTCCTTCCTGTGTTGGTTGTCTTGCTTTTGAGAAAGCAGCCTCTCTAAATTGCACCCTGGGCATTAGAATGGTGTGTTGTAATCCTCTGGGTGTATGGCTTTTCCTGTTTGGGAACCATTCTGAATAACAAACTTTTAGTTAACTTAATTGGTAAGTAGTTAGCTTGAGAGAAAGACCCCCCCCTCTAACCTAGATACTTAAGGTTTGAATAGTCAAACCCAGGCTTCTGTACAGTTTAGTACTCTAGTGTAACATATGGATACTAGAGATGTTTGCTACTTTGACCTAAGCAGTCAAATATCAGCATCCTGTAAAATATTTCTAATATGAGAATAATGGAACAGCTATCCGTTCTTTGACAAAATCCTGTTCCTGTGCAAAAAAAGCACAAAATCCGACTTCATTTACACAACCCCATATCTCACAGATGAGATCTGGAATCTATAAGCTTCTGTAATTAAGGGAAAGAACTGTTCATGAGTTTATACTCTCCTGAACAATCAATTCTTGGTTTATTGCTTTTTTTGTTAAGCAGTGTATCACCATTAATACCTTTGTGTGAACATCTGGCACAAAGTTAGAACACTGCAGTTTTTCCAACCACTACAGATCCCAAGCTTGAATAATTTTTCCTATGAGTTGCAGAATTAATGAAGCCATATTTCCTCTGGATTTGTACTCTAGCCACTGCATGCTGTGAGCCACCTCCTTCTACAACCATAAACCTTCTTTGGCTTAGTCCTTCCCTACCTATTTGAGATGAGCAAGAGGATGGATTGTAGTTAAGTCTTAACTGTGTATACAGGTTGGTGAGCTGACTGCTGTCCCTTGGAAAAGATAAGGTACACATTTCTCTCCATGGGACATTAATAGTGGTTCTTTTTTCCAGATACCATGCAGAAACTTGGTATATTTAACACTTGTGCTGTCATATAAAATCAGATCTGAATTAGACAATGGATTCAAACATAGCAGTGAGAGTGCAAGTGAAAAAAAAAAAAAAACAAACCCAAAACAACAAAACAAACCCCAAACAACAAACCACAAATTCAAACCAACCCCACAACCAGTGTCTAAAGTTGTTTTCTTAACCCTCTAGGACTATGTCAGCCATGCTCGAAGAAGAGAAGGGATATATGGGATATCATGATGAGGAACTCTCATATATGAGAAAGTTATTTTCAAATGATGCAACCAATACCAATTCCTATCCAGTGGTGCCAGAGAATTTAGACTTTTGCTGTGCAAGGTCACCTCCAGCTCACAGTGTTTGAAATCTAATGTAAGCACTAGCACTCATATCTGATATGAAAGATGCTTTGAAATGTGAGTAAATAGCAGCAGTTACAACTTTTTTTTTCCCCCTGAAAGTACTCAAACTCAAGCACCGAGAGGTTTTCTTTTTCTTTCCTAACTTATGAAATAGTTTTGTAATATTGACAAACCCATAAAAGAACTCCTAGAAAAGCCCAACAGAAATTCTGAATGTCTGCCAGCCTCTTGAGGCGAGCCAATTTTGCACAGATTATTTCCTTTTCCTATTTCTCTTATCTCTCCCCTTATCTCACCTTCAGGAGTAAGCAGTCTTTTAGAAATAAGTCATAGCACTTTGAGTTGATTTAGATTAGTAGTTTTAAGCTTACTTTACAGAATTTGCAGCACATACCAGATTACCATGCATAGATAATATACAAGCTAAGGCAGGAACATGATCCAGTAGCCTTCAAACACAGCTAGTATCTTTTGCAACATGACTGCTACTTTAACTTGCTGCTGACCTCATTCTGCAAGGAAAATAGTCTTTTTGCCTTCCTGTGACCCACCTCTGGGTGTTTCACTTTGAAGAGCACCAAGTAGGTTATTTCTTTTGTGATACTGGATAAAAAAATATTTCAAGTGACATAATTTGGTTTGCCAGAGTTCACAAACACCCCAGTACTACCACTTCTTTCTTAACCTGTACTCAGGTGAGGCACAAGAACTAACTAAAACCTCTCATGTTGTATCTTCCAGATAAATTTCGCTCATGATTCTTCTTTCATCATTAATAACCCATACTGATAGACCTGGCTAATATGTTGATGTCCTCTTTGAAGGACCTCACCCCCCATAATCAAACTTGTGATGATGAGTCCAAGACAAACTACATCTTCAAACTGAGAAAAACTGGTAATGACAAGATATTTCAAGCTCATTAAGATGTAGGGCATTAAATTGGGTCAAACACAGTAAAAGCTCTTTCATCCATGCTTCTCCTTCAAGGTTTCATCTGTCCCTGTATCCTGTTGACTCACATGATGTATCTTTGGCCTTTTAAAAATCTTGTCAGAAATAAAAAACTGCAAAAAAAGCTGGCAATCAGGTTGATAATCAGAAAGCTAGTGACTGCTTTTTGGATTCTGGAATAATACAGGTTTCCACTCAGTGTCTCCATTCAACAAAGTAGGTGTCAACAAAGTAGGTGTATGATTACAGCTCTACTTCTTAGCTTTTCCTGAAGCTGTCTGGTCTAACAGCCACCATGCCTGTGCTAGGTTCCACTTTTCTGTGTGCTTCACAGATGTGATTCAATAGCTAGATTCAGATTATTGTTTTAAGTGCCCAGATTAAGTCCTAGGAAGCTGGTGCCTGCATTTCCAAGATGCATACCTCCCTCCCCTCCCCCAACAGAAGAATGTGAAATTGTGTATTACCAAAAAAAAAAATCTGCCTCAATTCCCTACCCTGGGAGCTGCTTTCCACCGTGGCATGGGAACTTTGATTTCCTTCTGGGGTTTATTTTTAGCTCCCTTAGAACTATTTCCAACTGTTTGGATAGGAAATTAAAATCAGGCCAAAGGTTTCCTGGTTTTCTGCCATTCCTTCCCCTGCAACTGTTTTCCGGTAGTTTTTTTATAATCTTTTTATCTGGCCTCTCCAAAATGCAACACTTGAATTCAGGATTGTTTGACATTTTTTTTTATTTCCGGTTCCTATTTATTAAATCCCTAAGAATGTCTTAAGAGGAATTTCAGATCCAGTTTGTGAAATCCATTGGTTTTCTCTGGGGACGTGTCCAGCTTTTGGTTCAGGCCTTCTCCTAACCTCTCTCAGCTGAGTATCTGTCATTACTACTAACTCCTTTTGCCACAGTAGCTCAAATGAATACTGGCTTAAAAACCAGTTCCTCGGTAACCGCCTCGGTAAGTGTTTGAAACGGTATGAACCAGCACTCGGCCAGATTCCGGTATCCCGCAAGTTTCTTCTAAGCAGAGAAGACCCTGGAGCCCAGGCCCGTTCCCGTTGTTCTATTAAATAACCGGAGACTGAACAAGCCCGAGCCCAGCTCCCTCGCCAGAGGCTGGGAAGGTCCAGGCCCTGCGTGTTACCGGAGCACCTGCTGCCCCCTGGCGGCGGCGGCGGCGCACACGGCCCCGCGCCCCTCCCGCCGCAAGCGCTGCCACCTTCCTTTCTTCCCCCGGCACTGCCGTGCTCCACTGGGAGCGGGAGACGTCGAGGGGAGCGGACGCCGGAGAAGGGAATGCGTTTTCAGCAACCGCAGCTGCCCGCTAGTGAGTGGGCTCGGAAAGGAGCCGTTCCTGTGTGCGCTGTGGGTCTCAGAAATTACAGGTGTTACTTACCATATGTTTAAAATTGTAACAGTTGTGGTGGCTGTGGAGAAAGCATGTCAGGTTCTGCTAGTTCCCAGTTCACTACAGAGTTAGAGACATCAGCAACAGGGATGGAGTTTACCCTGTGAAGGATGGGAGGTTGTTAATTTTGTCTTATATTTCTGTTCTTGGAGAAGAGGTGGGACACCTGTGAACACTCGAGGGAGATACAGGGAGATTAGTTGCACTGGGTACACAGAGATGTGGGAGAAAAGAAGTTGACTACCGTACAGCGCTGGTTGTGATGGGTGAGGTGGGCCGCAATTGCCATGGAGGTGGAAGTCTCTGCTGAAGCTCAGAATCATTAACTGCTTCACAACATAACCTACGTAACAAACATCCTTACAGGCTGCGGAGGATGACTAGATCTGGATCCCTCAATATGAAGGAGAACTGCTACTGCCAAGTAAATACTGCCTTCACTCCACTGCACCAGCACATCACATCCAACTGTGGGGGACAGTTTGTCTCTGCAGCTCCTCTATCTGCCCTGGGCTTCAGAAGAGAGCTAATGCTATACAAACAAGTTCACTTCAGCCCGAGAAAACCTGCCCATGCTCACCTGCAGGCCACAACCAACCGCGTGTTTCGAGTCTTGAGGATCCCTGCCAGACATCTCTGTGCCCACAAGCATCTTGAAAGTATGCTCATCAGTTCCTTGTAGCAAGGGGGCAGGTGGGACAGCCTTCATGTCCGTTTAATCTCTCTTTACGTGTACTGTGAGTGGCTGCTGTAAGCTTTAGGGGCCCAAGTCTGATTTAATTTAAAGCATATCCCCGAAATCGGGGAAGAAGCAGGTTCTGGTGGGGAGGTCGCTACCCGCAGGACCCTCTGGAGCCGGGGGGAAGGCGGGTGGGCTGTGGCGAGCAGCGACAGACACCTTGCCAGGACGCAAACCCCCTGGGCAGCAGCATTGGTGCTGGGTTGCAAGGTGGGTCCTACAGGCCCGCTTAGGCCACCTGTGCGAGACGTGGGCAAGGCTTTTAGGTCTGTCTGATTGTAATGCAGCCACTCAGTGCCGGGCAGCCCCATGAGCGGTCGGGAAGGAGAATTCACAGAGCCCCCGCTCCCCGCCCCTCACGGGAGCAGCTGTCCCCTCACCCCCGCCCGCCTGTCGACGGACGACAATTCCCAGGATGCCCCGCGCGCCGGCCAACGTATCCTGTTGGTGGGGCTCGGCCAATGGGAAGGCTCGTAGGCCACGCAGGGGGGGAGGGGCGGAGCAGCAGGGGCTGGCAGCGGCGGAGCGGCGGCGGCGGGAAGGGGTGTCCTAGGGCTTGGCGGCGGTAGGGACGATGCCGGTCCATTCCCGGGAGAAGAAAGAAAACAACCACGATGAGATGGAGGTGGACTACGGGGAGAACGAGGGCAGCAGCTCGGAAGAGGAGGAGACCGAGAGCTCGTCCGTGTCCGAGGAGGGGGACAGCTCAGGTGCTGCGGCAGCCCTCAGGGGATGGGGGGGGGGGGGCCGTGGTGGATCCTTCAGCACTCAGGGTGTTGTCCCGGGAGAGAGACTTGTCCCGCCCCGCCCGGGTCCGGTGGCTGCCGCTGCCCACCCCTGCCGTGACCCCGCCCCCTTGTCGGTCTGGCCCGGCCCGCCTTCCCCCGGCTCCGCTGGCTGGAGGGCGGGGAAGTGGCGGGGTGCAAGGGTATGGCAGCCCCGCTTTGCCCTAAGCTAGCGGCTCAGGAGTCGGCTGGCACCCGGCCTTGGTACTCCGTGTAGATGCCGTGGGTTGTGCCTTGCTGGGCTTGGGAACATGGCCTGGGGCGGGGAGGGGGGAGCTTGCTAAGGTCTCTACTAACAGGCTTGGCATATATGCACGCATCTGTGTGCGTGCGTGTAACAAAATACAGGTGTATATATATATATATGTATTTTATCATATGCAAAACCGTGAATTTCGATCAGACGTTTTGAGGCCTGTCTTTGAGGGGGCATTGGAAACCCTGTCAGTACCATTGGCCTCTTTTGCGAAGCATTTCAACCTCTGCTCTTTCTTTTTCCATAGCTTTCTTGGGACCACAGATTGTGAATTAGTAGGTGAAATCCAGCTTTTAAAGGATTACTTTTTCTATGGGCAGTATCCACTGTGTTAGAAGGTGGTTATTATCTATTCAAACTTCCCTTGTAATTACAAGGGGTAAATTATAAACTGGGAAACATGCTGATCATCAGATGCATACACTGCTCTTCTGGCATCACTGGGGCTTCGTAAGCAGGATAGCAGTCATTAGAAGGGCTAGCTAAGGAACAGTAGCTGTGTTCAGTGGTAGCTGTGATCCTGATGTGTGTTTCTGGCAGCTGAAGTGCTATAGAGTGGTCGTCTTGGATCCCGTCCCATGCCTGTACTAGCATACTAACCTGTGGCATGAGTGCCAGCTTGGCACAATGGAAGGAATGGGAAATCACAAACTAGACAAATTAGGCAGCTGTGAAATTATATTTTTACATATGTTGGCTTGTGATTGATTTATCTGTTTATGTGAGTCCTCGATATACAGTTAATTCTTCATTTTTGTTGTTAAATCCTATGGCTTTTAGATTCACACTGACTGATGCCATTTAGGAAAAGCCCTGGTATGGTTGTTCCATGTGGTCTCATGGAGCTTGTCCTTGTCTGGGCTGTGCACGGACTAACAAGGTGCTGGAGCCCTACAGGTGTGGTAGAAAGAGCCAAGCTGACTGCAGAAGTAGAGTGAAAACTCTAGTAGTGATGGGCAAGTGAGACTGCTGTTCTGGGAAAGAGTGTAGTCACTCCCTTTGACCTTGATTTAATACTCATTCCTTACAAGAGTTGATCCGCAGTAGAGGCCTTTGTTAATCTGTAAATCCAAGTGATCTATCTGCCTGTGTTTTATACAGAGCTTCCTCTGCTTCTCTGCCATCCCCCCATGGCTTGAGCTGGCCACTATGGCTGAGTGATCCCCATTTTATAAGTTAGGCTGCTGGTCGGTGGCTGTCTATCTGGATCAAATTGCCACTGCCATTGTCCTGCCTCTCATCCTTACCCCCCAGTTCTGGTACCCTGTGCTTTCATGTTCCCTTTTTTGAATGGTCTTCAATGTTTGTTGGGCCTGTGCATGTAAGTGTCTTAACAATAACCCATGAAAAAGGGAGCTAACTTCCAAAAGCATGCTTCAGTTCTCTTATTGTCAAATTTTACATGGACTAAAAAGGGAATATTATATTTTGGATAAGAAATTCAGAGACAGCTTTCAAGAAGCTTTGATATACAGAGTGTGTTACATCTTCTGAGGGAAAGCAGAGTGTGTGTAAGTTTATTTGACAGTAGGTGGGTGATACACAGGATTATGAAAGACTCCTTAATGAGGTTCAGGATCAGCACTGTAGCTATAACCTCTACTTATGGAGCCTTCCAGTTTGTTCTGTAGGTAAATGCTGTCTGGGAATGCCCTTCTTCATCTTTTATTCTAGCTAATCTGTATGTCTAAAAAAACAGAAGTAATTTTCTCCGTGAGAAAGGGAGAAAAGAATGTAAACTTTTCCTGTTCTCTAGCTCCCTGGCTCTGGTGGAGAGAATTGTTTCTGCTAGGTCCTGCTTTGAAATTCGCTCTTTTTTTCAAAACTTGCCTTTGCTTCTGCTTGCAGTTGTGTTGATATTTTTTTAAAACTTTGAAGTCTACATGTCCTCAAAGAGGCTTTGGTTGATTTTTTTTTTTTGTTTGTTTGTTTTTAATTGAAGGCAAATAATTCTGTTGTCTTGCCCTTGTTTTGTTTTCTTCTGGGATTAGGGTCCTGGAAGGAGGAATTGCTTTTTAAGTGAGTGTAGTCTGTGAATGTTTCTTTAAAACAATACAAGAAGCTCTCCAGATAATTTCTATTGCATTCCACAGATAAATGCTTTTAAGGAGCACTTAAAAAGCAATGATTACAGGAAATGAGGTGCTTGTCTCAGTGTCTTGACAAATATGAATATGCTCCATGGAAGCAGGTTGCTCCTAAGAATATGAGATGATTAGCATTGCAAGAAATAAGTCCTTGTTAAAATTATAATAAGAAAAAAAAATTTAAAATATTTTTGTTGTTAAATTTGTCATTTGCTTTGCTTGCATTCAGCATTTTTATTTTTTACTATTTTGTTTTTATTCCAGTAGATGTCTGAGAATACAGAAGGTGCAGTTAGAAGAAGCATAACTTGCCCTTGAGAGCTGGCACTATTTCTATGTGGGGTTTTTTATGCTGTATATTTAGTATAGGGTTTTTTTATTGACCAGGATATAGAATAGCCCACAAGTTATGGCCACTATCCCAGACGAGAATTTGGCCTTTTTTTATATAGGAAACAACTTATTAAAAAAAACTCGTTTAAGCACTGTTATATTTTTAAGTACTGTGGGTTGGTTTTTTTTCTTTAAACCGGGCTGCCTATTTACTGAGTTAGACTGCTTGAATATAATAGGGAAAGAATTAGTGTGATTTTTAAGGTGTTTAAAAATACCCTAAATACTTTCAGGATGGGCCTATGAACAAGTGTTTTAGTACATAACTATGTATATTTTTCAACTGGAAAGACATGATACTTGATCGTAAAACCCTTTGCTTGTTCAGTATTGCATATTATCCAATCTGTATGTCATTTAAAGCTATGGGGAAGGTGTTTCATAACTGGGGAATTAAAGATATTTCAGGACTCTGAAAGTCTCCATCATTTTATGAATCTTACTGAAGGCAGAATAAGGGTGAAACAGTTGAAGAATTACTTAGCATGTGAATTGCAATGCAGTATGAATAATAGGCAGAGTGTAGACTTCTAGGCAGAAGTCAAAGACTTTTGAATGTATATGTAGTTGAGGGGAGGTTGGAAAGAGCTATGGGTTATTTCACTGTCTACAAGAGAGTCAGCTGTGTCCTTAGATACCAATGCATTATAGTTTCTTTGCAATGCAAGTTTAAAATATAAGATGCAGTCCCTTTCCTTTCCAACAGTGGGTGTTGTACAGATCCTCAGCCAGGGTTACAGTTCTTAGCTGTTTTCTTTGATTTGTAGTCCCTCAATATCCACGAAAGATAAAATCTGTGTTAATTTAAGGAAAAACTTCCAAGTGGATTCTTTACTAAAGCATACTTAGAACCAAAAGCATAGCTGAATTTATCTGAAATGCATATTTGAGCAGTAGAACAGTTGGTATCCCAGTGCTGCTGCTGCTTCTTTGGCTTTATAGGGAGGTGCCTCCAAATTTTAAAAAAGCTTTATTTTTATACCACATAAATGCTTTAGACATCTCTTTGAGTAATATGACTGCTGCCACATTTCTTAAATCTGTGTGAGTTAAAAGTTGCCCTATCAGTTTTGGCTTGAATATTGCATCAGATGGCCATATAAAACTGCTCTTTAATCTGATTTTCAGCCTTACTTTTGAGAACAGAATTTTAAGATAGAATAGCATCTCTCAACAGCCTGATACTCCCACCCCACCGCTCCAGTATGCTAAGCATTCAGCTTTTGAAGGTCTGCCTATAAATTTTCTCTCTCTGCTTTCAAGTAATTCATGTTTTAAAACTTTGTATGCACTTTTTTTTTGCTTGTACTATCTATAACATGACAAACTGCAATAGGTCTTTGATTTGGACTTGTAAGTAGCATTGTAGTACAGATGAATACTGCTCCACTGCCTGCTAGTTTTCATATTCAGGCAGAGAAGGCTGGTGTAATTTTTAGTCTTAAAAGCTTGTGATGATTTTGGGAAGAGGCTGTGTGCACAAAACTTCATACACTGAGAGGTCTGAGTGGAAGATCTGACTTAATCAGATCCTCTGAAGTAGCTACCCTGACCCTGAAGCTACTCCTTTCACCTTTGCAAATTGCCATACTCTTTTGCAGAACAGTAAGGATGAAGACTTGCGTGCTGTTTTCTGTAGTTGGTGTAAGAGACAGAGTAAAGGAGTTAAATGTGTGCTGGAAAAATGTGAGTGTGAAGAAGCAAAAGGTTCAGAGTTTTTTTTATGGTCTAGAAAAGTGAGTCCAGGCTGTCTCTGCTTAGTTCAGGATCCTACTTTGCCTTTCTGTCAGGAGTTAAGACTTCATGACAGAGTAACTGCTTAGATAGGTACAGCCTCCTTACGGCAGTGCCTTCTCAAACACCTGGCCTGTTAGCACTAGTTCAGCTCCAGTTCCTGGCTGCATCCTGCCTACCCTTTCTTCTTGCATGTCTTCTGCTACTGCTTGATAATTGGTCAGTTGTACCATAACTGTCGAGAGCTTATTCCTGGAGATAAGGCAGTTTCAGGACCTCTCTAACTTCTGATGTGGCTTAACAAGGCCTTTTTTTTTTGTTGTTGTTTTTTTTGTTGTTGTTCTTCTGGGAAGGGTGGGAAAGAGTCAGGAATTCTGTAGTTTATTTTTTCTGTTTTTTGGTCTAAGAAAAGGCTAGGAAGGTAGCAACTGGTGTTTAATAACATCAGATGACTCCGTGGCAAGTGGGGCAAAATTTCTGGCCAAAAAGTGGGGATTTATTGTACTTTACAGTTGTGTTCACTAAGTAAATTAAGAAAGAAATTGGGAATATAAATTAAAACAAAACCTGTGGGAAGAGTTTAACGTCAGTTACTCTTGTTTCATAAAAGCATATTGAATAAAATTTCTGCAAAATTCCAGGCTTTGCAGGTTAAGGAGTGTTTCATTAGAAATGCAGTAATTTTAAATGGTCATTAAGATAAACTGTGGATATTTCTACATTAATATTTTGGCTTCAAAGAAATCTCTGAACTGAACAGGATGAAACGTGCTTTCAAAACCAAGTGTTCCTTTTTTATTTAATACATATTAGTAAAACAAATCCTTGAATTTTATATGACAAATATAACATTGAACTGTGCTGGCTTTCCAGGTATTGCTTTTGCTCACACTAACTCAGGATACACTTGAATTTTCAGTGATGGCTAGTAGCTGTCCATGCTTAATGGCACCTTTCCTCTGGTGTGATGTACAATGTTTAGTTTTTCTGTTTCACGTGTTCTTAGGTGCACTTTATATTATCAGTTAGGAAATTTACCCTCTTAAAGCCTTACCATGATATTGTTTCCTGTTTTGAGAAAGAAAAATTGATGTTTATGGAGATTCTTCTAGAATTAGATCCAAGTTTCTTCCTTTGTAGTTTATATGGCAAGTGATTTCTCATACTATGCTATAAGATAATATAATGGATAATCTGTTCATAGCTGAAATTCAGGCTTGCTTCAGATTAACGAGAAACAATATACCCAGTTTGTATGGTTATATATTACATTGTTCAAAACAAATTATTTTATTTGTAGAAATGGATGATGAGGACTGTGAAAGGAGGAGGATGGAGTGTTTAGATGAAATGTCCAATCTTGAAAAGCAATTTACAGACCTTAAAGATCAGTAAGTATTTTAATGTTTTAAGTGCCTCATTTGAGGATCCATTCCATAAGAATATTGTGTGCAGCTGGTGTTTCTTGTCTTTCATATGTGTGGATGCTACTTCTGGAGAAGAATAAGGATTGAGAATTCTGAAATTATTTGCAAGCAGTTGCTCTAGAGTGCTTTTATGTATTGCTGTAAGAATGGTTTTGAAGTGGTTTTGCTGTGAAAGGCTGGTGTGGGTATATTACATCAAAGTCCGTAGCAGAACGAATGAATTGTAATTTAAGGAAATTTGTGGTGTTTTTCAATTTATATATTTATTTACTCAGATCATAGAATGGTTTGTTTTGGAAGGGGCCTTAATCTTTCTCATCCTTTTATATGTGTGGGGCAGATGTAAGTACTGCCTTTGCTAAATAAGAAATTAAGTTGTTATTTTTTCAGAGTATTGCAGCAGTTTTTATAGTTGGTACTGATGAAAGTTTCTTGTGTCTACTGCTACCTAGATACCAATAATAAGAAAATAATAAAAAAAAAGAAAATACTGTTAGCTCTCTGTCTGTAGTCTGTCTGCCATAATACCTATCAGCAGTAAAGTAAGTATTAATAGTAATCATTAATAGTTACTAAAAAGTGAATCTCATTTGTATTAGAGCCAGTGTTTTGTATGTATTTTAAGTTTGTTTGTTTGTTTGTTTATTTTTTTGTTTTTTGTTTTTTTTTTTTTTTCCCCACATGCCCAGGCAAGCTAGATACATCTGTTCTGATTTAAATTGGTGATAACTTGGCAACTAGTTTAATCAAGTACCTGACAAAGTGACACTTCGAGGAGACCTTGTCTATTCTTTGGCATATATTGTAAAGCAAGTCAGTTGTCACTGTCTCAGATGTGTGTTTATATTGTGAGATCTTTCTGCTGCAGAACTGAGACATAACAACTTGCTTTGCCTAACCAGGACACTGTGAGGCCCACCTAATTGGGATTGCAAAGAATTGACCAGCAAGCAATTTCTTGCTGCAGTGTTTAGGGAATACTGTCTTGCTGTTCTTTCTTTGGCTGAGCAAGAAGCAAGCTGGCAAATGGAGCCAGCTGATGAGTATTGGAACCAGTTGATACTGACTGGTTTGGCATTTGGATATCCTCCAGCTTTTGAGTTCAGCTCTACTTTTCCATCCTTTAGATAGCTTGGATGACTGAAAACAGATTGTGTAAACAGACCTTTAAGGAGTGAATATAAAGGAAGGTGATCTTGGGAGAAAGGAAAAAAGTATTTCAGTGGGGTTAGAGATGTGAATGGTGTTTAGGAGTTGGTAAGGCTGTGGTATAAGGTATAAGGCCTTGTGGAGATACTGGTTAGTGAGAGATTGGTGTGGTTTTAGGGGCTGGAAAAGCTGTGATGGTGGGATTAGTAGGAAAGGAGCGTTAGAATGATGGAACAAAATTTTTGTGAAGGAGCAGATGTGAGTAGGGAAGTGATAAAGTTGGGAAAGAAGAAAAAGATGCATGAACAGTGGGATGTTTAGCCACAACCAGTAGCAGAGATGAAGTGATTGCATGTACCTCCTCTTCCTTTTCAGAGAAACAGAATTTAGATGCTGTGGGATAAGTAGGATTTACAGTGTCTGATAGCAGTTAAGCAAATCAGTGTTTGAGAGTACTGGATAAACAGTTGTAGTCCATCAGCTGCTGCATGATACCAAAGACTGCTCACTCTGTAGATCGAACTTGGTGCTGTGTAGTCAAATGTCAGTGACCCACCCAGTCATGTGCTGTGCACCCATGCTTATGCTCTAGCTAAATCATTCTGTAGCTCTCTATATGTTAGCAGATGTGTGCTCATCAAGGATTGAGCCCATCAGGTTGGATTTTGATCAGCTGCAGGCTTTGTCAGTTGACTGCAGGACAGATTGTGTGTGTAATACTTGGTTTGCAGGTAAGGAGGGGAGTGATCACTGACAACTGCTAGGTTAGGTACACAGGCTTGGACTATGGAGTTGTCATCAAACTAAAGTGATGAGCCTTAAAGCAGGATCCCTGTCCCAAAGACATCTGTTATATCTATGTAAACAGATGCAACAAAGATATGTTTATCTGTGTAAACAGGCAACATCTGATGTGCTCTTTAACCTGTGCAACAGAATTTGTACATATTTGCCTTAATTTTACAGGTTTTGATGAGGGTAACGTTAAAAATGAGAACAGAGGAAGCTGGTTATATTGATGACTCTGCTGTTCAACACTATATTGTATTACACTGTTTGCAGCTGATAGCTTACCAGTTACAAAGGCCAGAGTTTTATTGTGATTGCAATAGTTGTAATTGATGTTACATTAAATTCTTTAAAATGCAAACAGATTCTTCATTTTTTGCCAGTAAATATTTTAAATACACTTCCTTTGGCAGGAATGGAAGATATAAGCTACAAATTATCCTGTGATATTTGTGATAATATGCAGTATGTGAATTTTCACAGGAGGTGAAATGAGGGTTGCTTCAGTAAGAGCCTGCCTCTCTTTTCTCTTGGTTTATGATAGGGTGTGAGCAGATAGGTGAACATGAAAGCAAATGGGTGTTTCTATCCACCAAATGTCTATCTTTCTCTCCCATGATGTAAGCCATATTGTTCTCATGTATTGTAGCACCCTTTTCTGTCCTGTACGATGTTGATTCACCTCCTACTCCATCTTAATCCTATTAACAGTTGTATGACTTTATTTTTTTTCCTTCTTCCTTAGAGATAGAATATTTCTTCTAGCCTGTGCTTGCTTTTAAATGAAATAAATACTTCTGGGTTTTTTTTTTTGTTGGTTTTGTTTTTTTTTTTTGTTTCTTTGTATTATTTTAAGGCTTTACAAAGAAAGATTAAGCCAAGTGGATGCAAAGCTACAAGAGGTCATAGCTGGAAAAGCACCTGAATATTTAGAACCATTGGCCGCGTTACAAGAAAATATGCAAATCCGAACTAAGGTAGCAGGTAAGGCATATAAAATGAGTATTTCTGTTTCTACAAGTATAAACTTGCTATGCGTTTTGAGGTCAATCTTTTTTTCTATAGAATTGTTAAAGGAGTGCGTTTTAAAATTAGAAATACTGTGTCATAGTTGAAAATGTATCCTGTGTAAAAATACTTTTTGATTCAAAATGAATAGGTTGCTTACCTCTTTGCACAAGTTACCTGATACCATCACACTAAAAATGTCTTATCTTTTTTAACGTTTCATTTAGTGTCTGTCTGTGTAGTAAGCACAGAATTACTGAATTAAAACCACTAATTTTTTATTAGTCAGAAGATTTGGAATCAAGTCTGTGCACTGGCTACTATTGAAATGAAGAGATATGTAGGTGCTATCTCATGAAGTTCTTGCCAGATCAACTTAGCTGATAATGTGTTTTCTGCTCTTGTAGTCAGTCTCTTCTACTGCTGTGCTGCTATCCTCCATCTGGGGAAGGAGCAGGACTGTTAGCATCTTTTATCTAAGCTGCATTTTAATTATTAAAACTAATACTTAGATAGGCTTTTATGCTTACAGAAGAAGCAGGCTAGAACTTTTATCTTTTTCTGGGATACAGCCGTATTACCATGTGGAATGGTGGTATTGTAGGAAGACTAAGTTCTGTTCTTCCCTGCTATAAATTCTTTTCATGTTATAGCTTAACTCCTTAGGAGTAATTCAGCAGTCTAAGGGTGACATAACACAGGCTGTTAGAAAGCCAAAAAGCAGACATTTTGATCTCTTTACCCAGAAAAACTATGCCAGTGTCTCTTCTAAGAAATTCAGCAGAAACATGGTGCAGGCAAACTGGAAAATTGCAAGCTTGCTTTCATTTCTAATAATGCTAGTGCTGCTTCAGTGCTATTCAGTTTGTCTTCATTGGTACTTTTGACATCAGGCTATGAAGAGAATTTGAAGTCTTTTGACCAGTTGCATTTCTCTCTGTCCTGGTTGTTGTCACTTTTCCGTAGCTGGTGACCCAGAATGTCTTGGGTTTTAAGTTCTTAACCCAAATTTACTTGGCTAGTCCTAGGTAGCCCATTTGGGCTTTGTAGAAAGTTTGCAGGTGAACTTGCAGAAGATTTGATGTAAAAGCAACATTAATCCATGCTTTTGATTTTCAGTTTTAAATGTGTCTGCTTTCAGTAGGTGGGGATGGATAGGCAGCATGTTACAGGTTCTCCTGATCTGTCTTAAGCAGCACTAAAGATCAATGTTCTAATGTAAAAAGAGGCCAGCATAAAAACTACAAACTTGCCTTGAAGTTGAGACTGGAAATCGGAATTGTTTGTTTTTTTGTGGTTTTCTTTTGTTTTTGTTTGTTTGTTTGGTTTTTTACCCCCTTCTTTTCCTCAACTGAATGAGATTGATAAAATTATTCCAGGGAAAGCAAGAAAATGCAGAACAGGCTTATTTGTTCTTGCTTGGCAGAAGTGGGTAGGACTTGAGCTTGTGCAGGTAATCCCTGAGTATCTGAGAAGGGGATGTGGGAAAAATGATGAAGTATGATTAGCTGAACTAGGGATATAATTGCATCTGTGGTAGAAAGGGTACTTGTGTTTATCTGCTGTCTAAGGCACTGAGCACTATTCACACAAAATGTGGATCCTGAGTGTTCCAGGAAGTGGGAATAGAACTGTTTCTTCTAGAAGTATTCATATTTATACTGCTCAATTTCAGGGAAATAAGCCATGATTATAAATGGGTAGACCTAAATATGGCAGTCACCCATAAATATTAACTCCCTCTCCCAAACAAACAAACCCCCACCAAACCCAAAAACCCCAACCAACCGAAAGCATAACGTACTGATGTAAGAAAAGAACATTTTGAATCCTAAATCAAAAGCAACTTCAGAGCAGAAAGATGATTGACATAATACTTCGAGGTTTATTTTTCAGACCTGTTGCTGGTAACAGAATTATTTGTCTTGTACTGTATTAAATTATAGATGAATTCTAAGCGAAGTTGTTCTTTGGAGTTCTTCATTTGCTCAACAGCGTTAATGTGTGTGCAAACTTAACTCCTCAAGATGGTAATCTGGAACAATTTAAGTATTTTGTGTGAATGCCTTGACTGTATTAAATCAAATTGTATCTGTACTTGCCAGATACTACATTTCAGATACCTTTCAGATTTTTTTTCAGCTGTCTGTTTAGTAGACACATTATCAGAAATGTGTAAAAAATGCTTCGCTTCCAATACTCAGAAGCAATATCCTTTGTATTGCAAGGTGGCTATTTCAAAGAATAGGATAGTGTCTTGTTAATTGATATAATTTATTAAGGTCATGCATTATGAAGTAAACCTTATTCTAAATATTAATTTGTAAAAGCTTGTTTTTTTCATTCAGTTTTCTAGCTATTTAAAAACCTCAAAACATTATTTAAAACTCTAATTAGAAATTAGAAGAGGCCATTTGATACTTTGATTTGAAAAATTGATTTGGTAATGGATTTGAAAATGGAGGATATCCAGGATAATTTGAGCATAAATATGAAATTGACCAATTTTGTAAAGTTAGCATCACTGCTGGTATAATTTGTTGACAAATGGGAAAAGTTAAAATAGCATTTATTTTTCTTCAGATCTTTGGAATTAAAGGGTTACTTGTTCTTATGTTTACTCTGTAAAGCAGCCAGCCACTGTTAAGTGCCTAATATAATAGTTCTGTATTTTCTAGTATGTACATGTTTTGCGACTTGCAGGCAGTCTTAAAAGAGATTTCTAAAATCATATATGAGCTAAGAAAGTAATATTGCTGTAATTTGTCTGATTACAGGTATCTATAGAGAGCTTTGTCTGGAATCTGTGAAGAACAAGTATGAATGTGAAATTCAAGCCTCTCGACAGCACTGTGAGGTTGTGCCAGCTATTTGACATTGATAGCTAATCTCATCTAACTTTATGGTGTCATGCTTTCCCAGTTCAGTGCATGCTTTTATTACCACTAAGGTGGTCTTTCTACCTTGTTTTGCTATTATGTTTCTACTGAGAAACCTTCAGAATTCAGATACTCATCATGCCATAAGGTCTTTAAAGTCAGCAGTGCTGCTTGTTCCACTGGAATATGAGCATCCAGCAGGAATGCCACTGATGTCTGTAACAGCTTTTCACACCTTACTTGTCTTCAAGAGCTTGAAGCAAAACAGATGTCTAAACACAAACACTATTTCATTTTAAAATGCAATTTTAACATGTTCTTGGAACAGATAACATTCATTTGGCATTTCAGGCATATGTAAGAGGCTTTTGCTTGTTCGATTCTACTGAGAAATTTTTTTTCTTTTTTTCTTTTTTAATAAGAGATTGAAAAATATTTAAAAGGAGGTCTTTGGAATTTAATATGTTGTAGCTTGAAGGGAATAGTAAACATGACAGCCATTTAGTAGAACAAGGTTCTTTGTTTTTTCCTATTCCTTAGCTATTTTGCTTCACTCCAGCATACTAGCTTGAACATTGGTAAAGTTTCTGTTAGTACGCTATGCTATGGGCAGGAGCAGTTGAGGTGCAGAAATCTGCTGACTTGGCTTTAGGGGCTGCAGCTTCTGGCAGAGACATGGTAACAAATAGCTAGGTGCAGCTACTTGTGCTGCTTAAACTGTTTTGTTTTGTTTTTTGTTTTTTTTCAGTGAGCATATCCAAGCCCTCTGTTTTCCAGAGTTAAGTATGTTGCTTAGTGATAATGAATTTTAAAATGTAGCAGTTAGCTGTATTTCTTAATCGTGCTTTAAGAGATGTGCAAGCTTATGAAAGAACAGTAAATTTAGAGGCCTGGAACTCTGCTTAATTCCAAGTTACTGGCTTAGAGAGTGTAGTGTTTCTTGATGCTGCCTTTAAAGGGGGTAAGTGGTCTAAATAGATACTGTGTAATTTTGGTATCCTATGCAATGGACTGTAGGCAGTTTACTACAAAGTTGAATTTTCTAATTCAGAAATACTTAACAGATGGAAGATAGCGTAGACAGCATGAAATGCTGTAGAAGGTTCACATCAGTCTGGTTTTGTTTGTGTATAAGAAGTGCTAATGGTACAGCTAGCACTGAAGGCATTATGTTAATCTATTTGGATCTGAAATTGCTTTTTAAAAGGATGAACCAGCTAATTTTTCTAAAGCAGTGCTTTAAAATTGTTTCTCACAGCTTTAGGGTAAATGGTTTTGCTTTCACTACTATAAATATTTTATGTGCTCAGGAAATTCTTCTGTGGGAAAGTATTTTTCAGATCTGTGAAAACAGTTAAAAATCCGTGGTAATAGGTGATAATTCTATGTAAATTACTGCAGGTTTATTAATATTGGAGGCAGCTGAATAAAAAGCTTTCCATAAAAAACATTAGCTTTTCTGATTTGTAATGAAGGATGGCATAGAGGTCACTACAGTTATTCATTACGAATAAGTCTTTGCTATCGAAAATGAAAATACTGTATTTGTGTCAAGTTATTCTGGCGATCTAGCTTCATGCTTTTATCAGTTTAGTTATTCTTGGTACCGATACTTGATAACTGTATTTACGCTTATGCTAAGTGAATGTGCTGTCTTTAATGTGGTAGGGTATCATGCTAAGGAAGTGGATAGAGGGAGATGTCATGCTTTATGGCTTCTGAAAAATTTTCACCTAAAGCTACTCTTGCCTCCCTTCTGCCAAAGCTTTTAAATTGCTGTTATATCTTTAGATGATAGAACTTAGTAATGTAAAAAATGTGTAACTTATTTCTCTTTTAGAGTGAAAAGCTTTTGTTGTATGATACTGTACAAAGTGAACTAGAAGAAAAGATTAGAAGACTTGAAGAAGACAGGCATAGCATTGACATTACGTCAGGTGAATAGAAATACAAAGTTGTTGCGGTGGTTTTTTTTGTTTTCTTGTTTGGTGTCAGTATTTTTTTTTCTTACATCTTCTGATAGCTACTGATTAATGGACTGTAGAATGACATAGAATGTCTGGTGAGTTTCAGGTCATCCAGCAGGATGCTATTCAGCTGTGAACTTTGGGCACAGGTTGAATTTAAGCTTAAAACAAACTTTGATTTAGCCATTGTCAGTTTTCCTTGTGTGTTTTGAGAGCATTAATGTATGAGTACGTACTTATATAACACTTTCATTTTGTTCAGAAACAGCATCTCACCAGAAAAATGTTATTTGTCATTTTTTTGATAATTTGTCTGCTGTTAAAAGAGCTAAACTTATAAATGGTTCTGATTTGTAGCATGTTCTTGTGTCTTTTCAGAATTATGGAATGATGAGCTACAGTCCAGGAAGAAAAGGAAGGATCCATTTAGTCCAGATAAGAAGAAACCTGTTGTTGTATCAGATATCCTTTACTGAAATCGTTGTTCTTTCTAGTAGTATTTACTGGTTTATAGCTAGTCTTACTATACATGCCATAAACAAGAAGTTGAAGTGATAATGCGTTCTCAAAATTTATTTTTGCACGGCAGCTGTTATTCAGGTTAGGGATGTCATGTTGACACATCCTATCACAAAAATTGAAATTAAAATTCTCTTATCTAACTACTAGTTTCACATAGAGAACATTTCTAAAAGTTGTTTTTTTTCTAATTCTTAAAAAATAGAGCTGCAAGGCAAAATCTTAAAAAAATTAGGCATTATGTTTGCAAAGTATAACTTGACTTGTGTAACTTCTCCTGACTTGTGTAACTTTGCTTCTTATTCTAGTATACCTTTTTCTCAATTTATTACTTTTTAACAGTTCCATAGACTACAGAAACTCTTTAATCAGAAGTTTATAATTAAAAAAATTGAGCTGATTAGAGGGATTGTTTGTGGGCTTGGGGTTCCTGTAGAGAGAGTATAGTATTTAAAAACTGTGCATTAATGACTTCATAGCTGTTGACAAGCAAACTTTTTCAGGTATAACAACTAAGAGACAGTATCATCTTTCCCCACAGAAAGGAGATGCCTTTGCAAACTTGAGTATTCTTTCTACTCCTACCCTCAGCCCAACATTTTTATAGGGTAGAAACGTGGTGGCTTGGAAGTTTCCAGAATTGAGGGGACTTCCTAGAAAAGACCAGGCTGGATGGGGCTTTGAGCAACCCAGTCTAGTGGAAGGTGTTCCTGCTGGCCCATGGTAGGGGGGTTGGAACTAGTTGATCTTAAGGTCCTTTCCAAACCATTCTGTGATTCTAAGTACTGACTTTATATAGTATAAAGGCCATTTTTTATTGCTAAACTGCTGCAAAAAATCATGCTATTTTCACAAGCTTTCATAATATCAGGAGAACGTGGGAAGGAAGAAGTTTCTGAAAAAAAAACCCCAAACCCAAACCCTTCCTTTGAGGATGTTCGGTTTACTGGAACATGTACCAGATCGATGATTTGTCTTAGTGGTGGCAGTTCTTCCGTTAGGATGCATCAGAAATTCAGTTTAGTAGAGGTGGGTTTTAGCTAATGCTTGAAAGCCAGGTGGTATTAATCCATGTACCTACAAATGGCTTCTTTTGTTTCTTAACTCCTTTTAGCAATTTGAATGCCAGGTTGTGTGAAAGTATATTTTCTTTAGCCCTCAGCCATCCTTGTCTTTGGGTCGTCCATACAAATAGCATTCAGATTCTGTGAATTATGAGCTACCTTGCTATTTTACAATGCATCTCAATCAGATAATGCTAACATAGTGTTAGGTCTAAAATCCCAGCAATTTCAGGCAGTTAATAAAGTTGAAAATCCTTTCAGTTGTGAAGTAAATTAGTTTTCTTCTTGCTTACAATTTTAAAACAGTTGTGAACTCGTCACTTTCTACAGATCTGTCTATTATCCAGGGAATTTTACATATTTTAATTTATACTACTTTATGTTTAGAGGGAAACAAATTTGAAAACGTCTAAAGATTCGTAAAATTTTAAATGGAATGTGAGTTAAAGCTCCTTTGTCCCATTTTAGAAGACTTAGTATTTAAACATTCCTAACACTTTTTCTAAACTTAGTTTTGAGAGATGAAATGGGGAGAAATGAAATAAAAACTGAAGACCACTGTAATGGAATAGCAGTGCTATATGGAGTTTTGTTTTGAAGTTCATGCATTGTTCTAATACACAGCTTTTACAGTTGATAGTTCAAGGGGAGGGGCTTCGCCTGTTCACTTCCTGTCTTCTTTTTTCTTTTTTTTTTTTTGGTATTGATGTTCAGAGATGTGGTTCTGTCTGTGCTTTTCTCTCAAAAAAATATGATGCAGAGTACTACAAAAATAATTTTATTAAAGCTGATACTAGTGTAGATGCTGATTTTCAGTGGTCTGTTGAAATTGCAGGAAATTTTAACTGTGATTTGTAGTATTGCAAATGGAATGATTTTTGGAACTGTTAGGAATGAAATGGTTTTATCACAATTGTTATTTTATCCTCATCTTGAACTCCAATAGTCTGAATATCTGCATACTATTAATTATCTCAGTTTTTAAAGTGTACTTCTAGCTTGCATAATTCAAAGATGCATTTATTTTTTGCTTCACATAGGTGTTCTTTGCTCGAAGGTTTGGCATAACAGAGCTTCTAATTTTTTTTTTAATTTTTATTATTGCTGTTTAAAAGAGTTTTCCCTAACTTCTCCACGCCCCTATATAGTTTATATGTTACAAGACCTTGATATTCTTGAAGACTGGACAACAATAAGGAAGGTGAGATTAAAAGATGAATGCCAAAGGTTTTGTTTGGGTTTTTGTCTGGTTCTTTTGCCTCTTAAAAGTATGTAAATATATTTCTTACATGCTCAAAACACTAAATAGGTTTTTATTTCTTCAGTAGTCAGCTAATCATTCCACTCATTTTATACTTGTGCATATTTTGTTAACAAGAAGTAAAATGTGATGCCTATGTGAAAAATTGTCTGGCTTTTTATATCATGTCAGAAGAATAGACACAAACCAGCTTTTCCTCAGTTTGTTTCCTGTAGTGTAATGTGATTTTTAAACAGTAGTGAATCCCAGAATTTACTGGGGATTTTGCCTTTTCTGGAAATAATTGAAAAAAAGCAAAAGCAAACAACCCCAGAAAACTTTGAGTGTTTTTTTTCTAAAACCTACTTTAATACTATGTGATCTAGAGTTTGCATGAGAGAACAGAGAATGAGCTTGTATACCATGTAAATCAGAAGAATAGATTGATCGTATAGCATTTTGTTTTTCAGAATGAGTAAATGTCATTTTGTATTTTCTTGACAGAATTACAAAACAGAAATAGAGGGTTTAATTTGTAAAACGTCTTGAGTGATTTGAACTCTTAACTTACATAAGAAGGTGGTTCTTCTTCACCCTCAAAATTCTGTTTTATTTAGTTACGGAGTCACCACTGAACACATATCTATTTTAGATTTGTTCCAGTTGTGGTTTTTGCATGTAAAAGCAAGTATCCTGAGCTACACCACTCATAACTTCAGAGTCAAAACTGGTGATTTAGGGAAAAAAGAATATGCTTGCTGACTACCTTAATTTTAATTTTTGTTTCAAGGCAATGGCTACACTGGGGCCACACAGAGTAAAGCCAGAACGTAAGTAAACATTGATTTCGCAAGACAGAACTTGCTATGTGTAACAGTGTAAACTGCATCTAGGCAGATCATACTTATTTTAGCCCTGGTGTAGTGATGGAGGATGGGGTGAAGAAGCTGAAAGATCTGGTTTTTGTCTTTCCCCTCTCTTGGGTGCTGATGTTTGTAGCTTGATCGCTGATGATTGCGTTAATGCCTGAATTCTAGAAAATTGGCAACAAAAATATAGACTTCTTCAAGTGGGTTATACCAGTTAACATCAGCAGGCTAGGCCAGTGTTTATGCATAAGATGAGGCAGGAAACTGAGAGCACCTGGACCTTAGGAGTGCATTGTGAAGGATGTTCATGTTCACTGCAAGCTACAATCCTGAAAAAGTACAGCTATGGGAAAAGAGTTGAGAAGCACATGAATGCTAGGTAAAATCAAATTCTTCGTGGTGGTGAGTAAGGAGGAAGAGGGAGAGGAAGCAAACAGATGATGCATTTCTTTAATGGTGCATTGCTGCTTGCATGCTGTGGTAATGTGCTGATAAAGAGGTTTCAGGTTCTGCCATTTGAAGTAATCTTTACATTGCATTATTGGATTTGTGAAAATTTGTAGATCTGAAGGTTGTGGGGAAGATAGCTGTGTTTGAAGGTGGAAATATTTTCCTATTTCCAGTCAGATAAGTTATATCTTGCTTCCAATTTTTGTGCATTCTTACAGTTACTTTTGATTATGGAAAGTGTGTATTCTATGCAAATAACTTGATGAAAGTATATTTAAACAGCTAACTGACTTCTGCCAAGTCAATATTAAATTATTTTTATTGATCATTTTAGCACCTGTCAAATTAGAAAAGCACCTACACAGTGCTAGATCTGAAGAAGGAAGACTGTATTATGATGGAGAGTGGTATGGACGTGGACAGACAATATGCATTGATAAGAAAGATGAATGCCCTACAAGGTAAAGATTACGCAGATTGTGCAGCTCTGTACATTCATGTTAAGCAGTAGATAGGATGGTGGCATTGAAGAATAGGCTAATTGGGAAGTACTGTCACCTAAGTAACATTTATTCACCTTGGAAGACAGGTATTCTCCAAGAAGGTTGTGTGCTGGACTTCTGAGAGGCTAGTAAGGATTGGAATTAACTGAAGGTCATGAGATGTTTGTTAAAGTTAGGATCTCGCTAACAATTTAAGCTCCTACTGGTTTCTGAATAGCCTTTGAGTAAGTTTTTTGAGAATCTTGGGATTTTGTTGCTTTGAAAATTTGATCTGCTGGCACACAAAAATACTTGATTATAGGAAATCACTTTATGCCGTTAAAGATACTTTTTTTTTCAGTTGGTTAATGGTCTGAAAGAAAAGAGTTGGAACGTTTTAAATAGGAATTCCTTCTCTTAACAAAGATTCTACAGGGGAGCAATCTAAATATTACAGTGCAAATTTGGCTGAAAGTTTTAGATATCTAAATGTATTTTCTCTGTATGGATAGTATTTGCACATTCTAAAAAGTAGGTCTATTTAAAGCAATATTTAAAATTAAATTTATATCTTACATTTACTGAATGAGGCAAGTGAATCTAAGCACAGTGTTGATTAAATATGTACAGCTACCCAGAAACTTCATATAGCAGTAAACTAGATACACATATATTATATATAGTAAACTACTGTAAAGCTGGCTGTTTCTTTTCTTCCCCATGTATGGTAAAGGAGAATGGATTTTTGTGATTTTGGTGTTTGTTCAGGATTGAAACATGAAGGTATTTTAGTAAACTATGTATTCTTTCTGAAATAAAAAAAAAAAAAACAACCCTGGGTTGGTTTAGCAGAACATAGCAGTTACACTGGGACAAAGAAAGATCTCAGTATCCAGTGTCTGACAAAAGCAAAACCTGACACTTAACAGGGCAAGCACACAGTGGAACTTTCCCAGCCTTTTCAAGATTTCAGCAACTTTTAAGGCTGAATTGTTTCCTGGAGGGAGTTTTGTCACACTCATTATTTAATTGATCTTTCTTCCATTAACTGTTTTAATCTCTGGGTTTGAGCCTTTTTTTGTCATCAGTTGTAGTTGATTTTTTTCTTTTTTTTTTTTTTGTTTTTCTAGGGGTTATGGGAAGGGGGTTGTGTTCACTATTTGTGTGAAGGTTTGCCACAAGGGGCATAAAATCATGGTTCATGTAAGAATGATACAGTAAACCAGGTTTTAACTTTCTCTTGGTATAATGACTAACAGTTGAATGCTTTATCTGCTTTAAATCTTAGGCTTCCATCTGTTTGACTTCTTTTCTGAATACTTCGTATTCAGTGTAATTTCTGGGTGTGTTTTCCAACAGATCTGTTTTTTACCCTGGGTCATCTATTGTGTTTTCTGTGGGCGACTGTTGTTCTTTTAAAATATTTGTACATCTTAAGGGTTTAAATAGATGGCTGCAAAAATTAACTACCTTCACTAATGACACATGCAGTTACCAAAGAATTCTGTTAGAACTATCCTTACAATGGAGCCAGTATATTTTTGGTCTAGCATTTATAAGTAATGCATATTTTCATTTACTGTGTGGAAACACAGCTGCAGTTTTGAGGTTATTATTGAGCTTAGAAGTTTTCTAAATTCTTCTTGTTTTTCTTCCCCTGACCCTTCTTCCTTCATTTTCTGTAGTGCCATAATTACAACAATTAACCATGATGAAGTTTGGTTTAAAAGACCAGATGGAAGCAAGTCCAAGCTGTATATTTCTCAACTACAGAAAGGAAAATACTCAATAAAGCATAACCACAACTGACCGTTGGTAATCTATGAAACAAGTGGTATTGCCATGCTTGATGTGCCATGGGGTGAAAGGTGTATTTAACAGTGTTTTGTATTCCTTATAAATTTACAGCGGTATCTGATGTGTATTTGTAGTGCTGTATGTAGACTTCATATGGACAGGCTTCAGAAACCTGAGGATGGTAAATCATGTCGATAAACATTTTACCTCTAAATTGGGTCCAGTGCCTAAGATATGAAGTATGCTCTTCAAGTATAATAGCTCAGAACTTCTCATCTTTGTGAAATAAAAAAATAAAATGAAGATTTTTTTAAAAAAAGGACTTTTTTTTTTTTCCCGTTGGTGACCAGTTGGTGTGATAAAAATGATAATTATAATTACCAGCAACTCACTTTGTTTTCAGTGAACATGTCATGCTTCTTTTGTGGATGTAAATTTAGCCTGTTCAGCTGTTGCTTTTGAATAGATTGTAACATGAATAAGCATTCTTTTATCCAAAGCAGACTGATTTATTGAAATTATTGCCCTCCACAGCTCTGCTAGTACTGACTGTGTTATATTTTGTAAGGTTTACTGTGTGGCTTGTAATGGGACAAAGCCGATATTTGGAGCTACGTTTTTTGAGGAGCAGTTTTCTGATTTATGACCCTATTCTATAGTAAACAAATTGTTGATAAATTTTTTTTTGTTTCCCAGTTTTCCAGCAAAATTTATGCGTGAAGTAGACAGTGTGGCTCCAAACCTGTATTGTATGTAGCCCACAAAGATTGGCATGTAAATACTGTTGCATGCTCTGCTTGTTTGGTCCACAGTTGTATGAAATACTACAAGTCTTTTTTTCAAAAGGAAAGTATTTCCCCAGAAATCATATAGGTGAGATAATTTATACTGACTTTGCCACCAACCACCATTTTCCAAATTTCTGTACTGTACTTCATCTTGCTGTACACCTGAATTATTTTATGCAGCTTAGAAAGCTGAATTTCTCTTAAGTCTTACAGTTTTAGGTCACAGTGAAAAGTCCTGAATCCTTGATATTAATATGATGTGTTTGGAGCATCTAGATTGACAGAAGGAATTGCTGAAGAATTATTAATGCTTTGGTTATGTGCACTTTAATCTCCACTTTTGATGATATTACTTGGAAAAAGAAAGCATCAATTTGCTTTAAATGACCACAGCAAATAAGTATTTTTATTGTAACATATAAATGTTTTATCCCTATATTAATTATCTCTTCTAGTGCAGGGTGGTAACTACTTTCCAAATGCCAAATCAATTTCTTCTGAGTGATGCTTTTCTACAGTTGTATGACATTATTAATCAGATGTACATAAAGTATTAATTGACATATTGGCTTTTAACAATATAAACTGTATGTATACAATGGTTTGATAAACTTTTTGTAATAAAATATTCTTATTTTTTAACTTGGTATGTAAATAAATAATCTGTGTAGTGGATATCTCATGTTGTTTTGCTTTTTGATTTTCTATTGTTGGAATTGCTGATACACAAAGTACTAAAGGGAAATCTGTTTATACTTTCAGAAGGCCTAAATCTTTTTAAAAATCTTTGACTTGCACTTCTTTCAAAATTTGAGAGTTTGAATGTATAGATTGTGTGGTTTTACATTTTTTTCTTTAATATTTCATGTAAGCACTATTCTGTGCTTTTATAAGTGTAAACACTGTTAAAAACCTCATGGCTGTTGATGTGCTTGAAATCATGTTTCCATGGTTAACCCCTTTCTTCTTTCCTGTGTTCTGCACCTCTGTAGCTGCAATTGATTGTTTCTAATGCTGTTTCTAATCTGATCTCCTTTGGTGCAGAACTTTGTACAGCCCTGTAGTTTGGACTGATGTTTGGTGTATGTGTCTTCTTTATTCAGAAATACTATAATTTGTATCAACGTGACAGATAATAAGTGTAGCAGTATGATTAAGGGAGGAAACAACTGGGATCTACCTCTTCCATTACCAGAAGTCCAAGAAACTGAGCAATAGCTTTCGTTTTTACACGTAATCACTTTTGTGTGTGCAATTGGAAAAGAGTTTGGTCTTTTGGTTTTGGCTTTTGGTTTTGTTCTGTAATTGGTTAATTGTTTTTTGCCTAGGAAAATTGTTTTTGGTACTTGCTCTATATATTTTCAATATTTGAACCATTAATGGTTCGCGTCCTACATCATAAAATGTAAGAAGTGTCTTCAACAGAATTTAGTCCTTTGAGGTACACATGTTGTTAGCCTGTTGTCTACTGTTTTATCTTTTAGACTTCTACCTTAAAGCTTTCCCAGCCTTGGTATCGTTGTTTTAACCCGCAAGTAGGAATAAGATACTGAGCATACTGTTTATTCCTTGAGATATAATAAGTAAATGAAGAGTGATGGGTACCAAGTGACAAAAAATAACTTTCGGTACATGTATAGAAAAGGCTTCTGTATCAATAGCTATGCTTCAGAGAAGATGCAGTTTGGGTTTTTTTTTTGTAGATCACACAAAGCAAGCTGATCTGTTCATCTTTCCCATAATGAAGTATCTGGTATACTTAGTTGAAATGCAATTAATTTAACCCCCAGTACTTGATGTATAAATACCATGTGGAATTTAGTATAAGTATTTTGTAGCAAGCAACTCTTTAAAGTTTCCAAATACATTTAATTTTGGCATTCTGTCACACTGTGTTTTTATTAAAACCATAAAAATTGGCTATTTATAGTTCATGGAACATCTTGGTTTATATTCGTAAGCCAAGGCCTGTGTAGCTAGCTCACCACCCCCATCAAGTGGCAAGTGATGGTGAAGTACTAAAATTTTCACTTGTTTTGAAAACCTATGCTCTCCTCCACAAGCAGGTTCAGTTTGTTCTGGGAGGGTATTTTCATTTGGTGGTTTGTTGGGGTTTTTTTTCTTTGGAATGGAAAAAAAAAAAAGTAGATTTTGTCTTTTTAGCCAGGAAAGGGATGTCCTAGTACTGCTTCCTGTCTCTTGGAGAAATTCTTTAATTATTACTGTGGGAAGAGCTGCTTTTTTTTAATGTGTGTTTTAAGGACAAGGGTGAGATGTAGGGAGAAAACAAAGCATTCAGTAGGTATCACATTTAAATTCTAAATATTGAAGGCTTTTATGCATATCAGGTTTGTTGGAACCTTCTACTTGTGGTAGCTAAATGAGACATGCTTTCTTGTGTTGCTGCACAACCGCAGCAGTAAGAAGTCGTTTGCTATCCAAGCAAGTGTTCAAGTAAGCTCTGTTTTCAGGTACATGGTTGTTCCTAAAGAAGTTTTTTACAAGGGTTTCCTTGGGCAGGGGCATGGTTATGTTGGAATTAAGACCAAGTAGCTTTGGTATTTCACTTCTAGTATCTAAGGTACTGCAGAGGTTTGACAGCCAGGATGCTCTGGATGATATGTACTTTTGGGTAGCATAGTAGTAGCTCTTCAGTGTTTCTGCAGGGTATGTATAGGTCAGCTGTGCAGTACAGCTGCAGTAAATCAGCATAGGATTTGCAGTCTACTATTTAATCAAAAGCACAGCATGTGTTTAGTAAGCCTAATATTTCCTGGAAATGCCAGCCTACCTGTAGTTGCATGGCATTGTGTATGCTTTTATTTCTCTGTATGGAAAATCTGGTCTTGATAGAACAGATGTGACTTCTGACATTTAAGACTCATTTCTGTTTTTTCTGGAACTGCTAGGCTGACAAAGTGAAAAGTGATGTGCTGAGTTGATTCCTGTCTCCGTGTGCTGGCTCCTGTAGACCTCATTTCTAGAAATTTAACTTCCCCAGACTTTGTAAAATGAGTTTGAATGATGAAATTGAGCTGAGAGATTCTCTAGCAGGCAGAAGCTGAGGTTAGGTGTTGGTTAAAAATTGAACAGGGGAGGTTTAGACTGGATATAAAGAGGAAGTTCTTTACTGTTAGGGTGGTGAGGCACTGGAATGGGTTGCCCAGGGAGTATTTGAATGCTCCATCCCTGTCAGTGTTCAAGGCCAGATTGGACGAAGACTTGCGTGGCATGGTTTAGTGTGAAGTGTCCCTGCTTACGGCAGGGGGGTTGGAACTAGATGATCTTAAGATCCTTTCCAACCCTAACTATTCTATGTTTCTATGAATGCAATGTTAAAAGGAGAAATTCCTATTCTAGAGTGATGAAATGTGCGTCAAACACCAGTGTTGGTTGGTTGGTTTTTTTAAATGGTAAGATGAATAATATGCCCTGGTTACCCCTTGGCACTGACAGAGGCAGTTTCTGATAGGAAAAAATACTGTATTATTTTGTAAATAAGGATTGTTTTGCATGGCAGTGGGTTCAAATAAAGGTGGTGTAGGTAAGCTTGGCATTTCCAAACTTTGAAAGTATCAATATTATTATTCTTTTGGTATGATTTGTGTATAAAAGAATATAAATGTACAGGACTTAAGCCATTTAGTAAGGTGCTAATCTCCAAATTCTCCTAAAACAGTGTTTTCAGATGTTTTAACTACACCCATGGTTTTTACTGCAAGATCTGAGTTGCTAGTTTTGGGTTTGTTTTTTTTTTTTTTTTTTGAAGATCTGGGTTATTTTTTTGAAGATAGTAATTTCTTTGAGCCATAATAAAATACAGAAAGCAGCCAGTGTTTGAGGTGATTTGCAGCAGTAGGTCTTGTATCCTTTTCTTTTTTAGCGTATCAGTTCGGCAGAAAGATGTTCAGACATCACAATCTCTGTGAATAGAAGCGAGCTGGAATAGGGCAAGAAATGAAAATAAGCGTCATTGTTTCTTTGAACAGGGCAACATTAGTGGATCCTCCTTTTCCTATAAGCAAAATCAATTTGAATCCATTGGCTGTAGTAGGATATTAAATCTGCTTTCACTCCATGCATGTGGGCTGTGAGTGGGGGCTACTGTTGCTC
>JBCJKH010030347.1:40357-55968 GCA_039877255.1 Loriculus beryllinus | reverse complement strand
GGGGAAAGGGAGGGAGGAGAAAAAGAGGAGACCAACAATGTTTTCTACAGAAGCCTAGTAGTGTTACAAGGGAAATTCTCATGTATCTGGCTACCAAGAGGTGCTTTGTCATAGCAGAAATCAGATTGAACCAGACTGTGATCTTTTGTGAAGCTGGAGTCATGAAAGCTGTTAAAGGCAGTTGAAAACGGGCATATTACCTGAAGTTAGCAATGAAGCTGAAGAAACAGTTTCAGAAGAATCAAACCAACATTAAGGTGGGCCTATTTTCTACACAAAATGCTATTTTTGATCTATCTGTCAAATTAAACACAAAGAATTCCAAACCCATGTTGCAGGGGGTGGAAATGCCATCAAATGATTTATACTGGCTTTGGTGGAAGATTAGCTGGGTTAGTTCATTGCCTCCAAGTCACTGGCTCTGTTATCTTACAAACCTAAAAGAGAGAAGCAATAAAAATTTACAAGTAAAGTAGTGAGAAACGAAGTAAATTTTCTGACCTCTGGTAAGACCAACATGCTCTTTGATTTTACTTTGGATGACGAAGTGACTCAGTCTCCAAAGTGCCCTCTAAGCAAAATATAATCACAAAGTTTTCTGTGGAACATATTCTGTGTTCCTCTGAATCTTTGTACTATTTACATTATTCTAAGAGCAAAATAAATTGCTCAACAATTGAGCATCAAACCGCAGTCAAATCTCATTGATAGGAAAAAAAAAAAACCAAAACAAAACAACAACAACAACAACAAAAACAAAAACAAAACAAAACTAACAAAAAAACCCAACCAACCAACCAAAACAAAACAAAAAAAAAAAAAAAAAATAAACACCCACACCTTAGAAAGATGGCATATCTTCCCAGAGTCAATGATGCACTGGTGACCTCAGCTTCAATGGCAGGTAAATTTGCAGCCACTGGTATAGAAATGAGTTGTTGAAGGTAAGACATCTCCAGTTCATGTTCTTAACGGGTTAGGAGCAAGAGATGATGACTTTTTCCTGCAACAGGAGAACAGGAAGCCCCGGTTTCCCAGGCCCTTCTCTAGGATTTCTGACTGGTCCCATCCTTTCCTCCCCAAAAGACCAAGATGCACAGGTCAGTAAGCAGTGTGGGATGCCTGCAAGAGGGCTGGAGAAGCAGGTCACCATATGAGGCAGGGGGATACTCTGATGTCTGACAGGCCCCAGAGGGAAGTGGAAATCCCATATCCCAGGGGGAAACAGGAGAAGGAAGAAAGAAACCTCATGCTCCTGCCCCTCAGCTCTGCTCTCCAAAACTCCAGTTCTTTCTCTAAGGCTCCCAAAACTTCCCTGCTCTCTCCCATCCTAAGTCTTCCACTCATCTGTTTCATGTACTCAGAGTTATCTAAAACCCCCATATTCCACCTTTTCTCTTCCCATTACCCACCTGGAGCCTTCTTTGCAGACAGTGATATTTTCCCACAGAGGTGAATGCCTTTAGGCCACTCTGGCTGTAACTACAACTTGGGCAAGGGCTATACAATCACTTCGTCATTTTCCCATCAGGTTTCAGGGCATCCCTCTGATGTTAGTCCTTTACTCAACCTTAATCTTTGGCTAGTCATTTTAATGAAACCTGGGGAAGTGGAAGGGTAGAATGGCCACTGTCCTACTGATTCTATAAAACATATTGAATTAAATCCCTTCCATGGTCTCAAGGCTATTAGGTCAAGACTCAGCACTTGTCATTGCTCAGGTTCCCAGTAATAACCATATTCACACTGGCTATGCCTGAGCTGCACACATGACACAGCAGCTAGGAGTCAGGAGGGGCCTGGGCCAGGTACCCACACCTAGAAGCTCAGGAGCAAGAACAACATGGCCACTTGGACCTCAGTCCTGACCTTATACACAGTAGAAAAACGGAGGTCAGAGACCTTACTATTAAAACAGTGCTTGAAGAATTTTTTTAGACCTTTATCACCACAGGCTGATATTTGTCTACTCATGGCCACAACATTTCCGCTGAGTGTGGATTACCTTTGATGGGATTGAATTGGATTGGATTGGACAGGGAGCAATAGACACAGTGGCCCACTATGCAGTGCCAGTGAAATCTAATTATCTGCTTTTATGCTTTTAATCTCACAGTCTAACTTTCTTTGTCTTTTAATCATTTCCAACAAACATCAGTGATACTTTTCTTTGGTCTCCTCCTTATGTTTTCTTAGACAATAAATGGATGTCATGGATTTGTATCTGCTATCAGACAAGGTTATGCTCTGATTTATAAGGGGAGACAAAATTATGCAGTAACAGGCATTTTAGGTAGGATACAAGAAGTTCCCCTTTCTCATTGCCTAAAGACTGGAATAGTTTTTTGGTTGTTTTTTTGTGGTTTTTTTTTTGTGTGTGAACAGCGATTTTCACTGAGTCCAAATGAAGTGAATTAGTTGCAGGAAAGCTGTGAAGGGTCTAGAGAGCTTGGGACCAATCCTTTGTTAAATTATAAAACTGTTCACTCTGTTCATTTGTAAGAATAAGTGAGTATATTGGACAGATTTCTAAAGGCTTTAAATCAGTGAAATCCATCAGACTATCTTAACATTTGGAATTTGCTCTGTGATTTGACTTAACTGTCTTCTGCTGAGTACAACTCCTTCCTAATCCTCTGCTCTGCCATCTGTCTCTGTTTCCTTTTTCTCTCTCCCCCTTTGTCAATAAAGCATAACTTTTTTCCACAGTACGACTCAAAATTTGAAGCAAGGTCTTGGTTTACCTCTCCCCCTCACCCCAAGCATTCAATTCTACAACTGGCTGCTTGTTCAAATACATGGAATCATGGAATCATAAATCTTAAACCCTGTCTTGTGTTACATACTTTTCTCTCTCCAGTGCACTATCAGGGAGAGTCACATCTTTGCTTTTCCCCTGTAAGCTGTATGAAATATTTGGTTCCATCCATGGAATGGATGAAACAATTCTTCCTGGAAAAATCAGACGGTTGTTGGAAGTCCTTACAGTTATCTGCTGGTGAACTCAAAGAACAAGAGTGTACATTTAAAAGCCTTTCCCTTCTCAACTAAGCCCAGGAAAAGTTGAGGCAAATAGCAAGTGGCCTTTTTCATCCCAGCTCTTCTATTCAGACACATGTTTCTTGTGTAGGAATGCAGCAAACCAAAACTGAGCTCATGTTTGTCACTATGATTCCATCAGAGTCTTTGATATGAAGCTTTTCTTCTGGGTGAGGACAAAAGAGATTTAGATAGGGATATCAAGGGCGTGCTCTGCTGTGGCTGGAGAAGATGCAGTCTCTCCCATTGTTGAATGTTTTCTAAAGGTAAGCCTAAAATAAGGATGAAATTCCCATCAAAATGTTCACACATCTGAAATGCCTGCTTCTGTGACTCCAGCTGGGACTAAGGACACAAACAGAGCTGTTTTCTTTTACTCTGTAGTCTCTGGATTGGAATACAAGAAACAGCAGATGTTGAATCTTCAGTTTTCACAGCTAATATTGGACTTGAAACAGTAACCAAGAAAGAAATGTTTGAATAGTTGGATTGATTCCACAGAGAATAAATTAAATTTATTGTTTATAAGAGAGGTCCTTGTTGCAGGGAAACATTAAATTCACTGGGAAAAAAAGTTTAACTGAGAAATTAAAAGCAGCAAGAAATCCAGGAAAAAACTTAAGCTGTGACTATTTGTAAGGGCATTAAGGTGCTCATCAGAATATTGGGATCATAAAAAGTTTTTCATCTTTAAAGGAAAATAAGTTATCAAATGTTATGTGTGTATGCATATACAATTTGGGTATACGGACACATAACGTGTTTGAAACAGGCTTCTCAGGGAGTTATTAACTACAGATTTACTAACAAGATGGGAGAAAATGCTTAAACTCTTTTTGATGCTTTAGCAATTCTTTTTCCATCTTAGAAGAGATCCCCTAAAACAGTAAGAGCAAAATTTGATACCTCTGTGTGACTTTCAGAAACACCATAGTAATATTGGCCAGCTGGAGAAAAAAAATATTCAAATGTAGTGAACAGACAGATATTTCAGGAACAAACAGAAATGAGGAATAAAAAAAGCCAACACCGCAATTGTTTTCATGAGATGGATTTCTTTTTCAGAACTGGATTTTTAAGTTCACTCTGCTCTGATGGCACGAAAGAGGATTGGACCGAAAAGCTATGACTGGATTGCTGATTGAAGCTTGCATAAAGCTGCTCCCTGACACTAAGGCCAAGTGGCATGGAACAGCCTGTATCCATATTATTAAACTCTCCTACCCTGTAAAGTAGGGTGGCTGCAGCTACACTGCACTTGGGAGCAGTTCCTGGCCTAAGCTAACTTCTGAACTGTGCCTTAGAATCATTTGGGAGAGCAGTGTGTGGCCAAAAGCAAGCCACGGGGCATTTCAATAATTTAACAATATAAATAATCAAGTCCAGTGATGTGCCCTGGCACTGCTTAATTTATTAGAGCAGACACAGCTGACATGGCCAGCTGCTGATCCTTTAATAGCACAGAAAAAGCACAGATGGCCTTGGACTGCTCTCCTTTTCGAGCAGGGGTGCTGGGAGCATGCTGAAGCATATGCAGCGCTTCACCAGGGGCTAAAGGAATCCCATTCTGTCAGAGCAAGCCAGGCCTCATGGTGGTAGCAAAGCTGCTGCTTTCCAGCACCACTGCCTCCCTCCCCTGTGGGACTGTACAGGAAAACAAGCCAAATTCTCCTTGGTCCCAAGTCCATGGAGGGCTAGAAGATGCTGCTGTAGCCTACTGGGGCACTGGAGGAGGGACTGGGGTTGTTTGTGGTCCCCCCTATGCACAGCAGCCAGGACCCATGGCCAGGGTTTGGAGGCAAAGCTCTCTTTGCATGGAGACAAAGCATCTCCTGCCATGCTGTGCTGCTGAGGCTTACTCCAGCATAAATCCTGAAGAGAACAGCTTTGATATCTGGCTTTTGGTTTATGAAACAGTATAAATCCTTCACTATAGAGAAGCGCAGCTCAGCCCAGGCTTAGGATGTATGCTCTAGGCACAGCATGCAGTCACTGGGAGGGAACAGCCCCCACAAAGCAGGCAGTAGGATCCAGGGAAGCTGCATCTCACTTTTCCAGGTGGCAAAGGCTTGCCAAGAAGTGGGAAGGGAGCCTCTGGGACCTTTGTATTCCACAGTTAAAGCCACAAGCAGGCTTACAGGAGGGGCTGCAGTACGTGCTGCAGTTGGAGCAGTTCTCAGAACAGGTGGCTTGTTTTGCTCCTGAATAGCAGTGTGTCTTGGTGCACATTTTTAATAGAACAGTTTCACCACTGGACCACTCTGATCGTTAATTTTTAAATAGAATGTCTGGAAAGGCAGCAATTATTTTTTTGTAGGTCACTGAATAAAAAAAAATACTTTTTCTTTAAGAGTCTTGTTTTAAGAATTGTAATGAGCACAAACATTTAAATGACATAAAAAATTAAAAGAAATCCATGCAAGGCAGCCATGCATAGACTAGCTCCCAATGTGAGATTCAAAATGCAATTATTTTGTGTCTGTCCCTCTGTTTATGTCTGGAAGGAAAATAGGCAGCCCTGAGGAATTCAACAGTAGCACCTCATTTGCCTCACAGCATTCTGCTGTGAAGCCTCCACGGAGGAGACACGTCATGGACCTCAACTCTTTCTCAACCTCTCGGTTAAGATTGGCATTCCAAACTCCTGGTGACTACTGAGGTCTGGCCCTCATTACTAGGGTCCAGTCTCACATCCACTACAGTCTGAATAGTTTAACTCAATAGTCCTGTTAGAAAACTCTGTCTTCCAGCACAACAGCACATCAGCCATCACCTGAGACATGCAGCATGGATGATGTTAGGCATGTACATGTCTTTAGAGGCTTGTCTCAAATCATAATCATTATCTTGCTCCAAAGGATGGTGGGAGAAGGACTTTTGCACAGACTTTTTTTCATTCCCATTCATTTGCATGGTCATGGCTGTTCAGGTTACAATTTACCTTTCAGGGTTTGCCATACCTCCACAGATGGATCAACAGGTTTGAGTGGGATGGGGCTCGTGCAAACCTGATACCACAGCAGGTGGGATGGTGCCCAAGGATCCACCTGGATACAGACATGACCTTAGACAGTCTGTCTGCAAAGTGTGGGGCTGGTTTCAGGCCACTGACATCTCTGAACAAGTTGGCAGATCTCAGATGAATCAACTAGAAAATTAAGCAACAGCAATGATACCTAAGGAAAGAGTAAATATTACTCTCGTCTGTATTCAAGCCTACAGAAGCTATAAAGACATGAACACAGGAGTCTGTGTTCTGAGCACTGTGAGCAAAACCTCCAGAGACAGTCATCTGCAAAAGAAGGGTGGGACTGTTTCACCTGATGCCTGGCCACTAAACCAGCATCATTGCTAGATATCCAGTATCAGGAATCGCTCAGGTTCTGCCATTTGTTCTATTTTCCATCCCTGGCTTCACAAGTACTGAATAGTTTGTCATGTTGCTGTTCAAATACCAATAAATTGATCCTTCTATCTACACACTATAGTTTCTTCATCCCTTTGCTGTGCTCTATCCTTTCTTCTGCCCCCACTGCTGCACTGGAGCAGCTTAAAGGCCAAGCTGGAGGCCAAATCACCCAGCCATTGTCCATTTTTAGATTTCTGTTCATTGGCGTTATTTCATATTCTCTCAGTCCTTGTGTTGGAACATAGCCATTTGTCAATTAAGAAGCTCTGTTCACCTTCTCCATGACACTCAGACTTCTGTTCTCTCTCCACACCCCAGTAGTCTTTTCCAAGCTCAATATCCTCCTCTATCTAGTCATATAAGTGAGGTTTCACACATCTGATAATTCTAATTGACTTCTCTATACCCTTGTGTGTGGATCATCCAGTTGATATTCTTTGAAAAGAGACTCTGACTGCACCGGGTGCTTTCAGAAGAAACTGCACTTCTGCACTACACAAGCAGACCATGCACATCATACAGCCTCCTTCTGCCTTTTCAGACGCATAGTATGGCCAATGTCTTATCAGGAATCCAGGTGTCCTCCCTACAAAGGTCCCAAATTAAGATTAAACCTGCAGACAACCTGGCTTCATAGCACATTGTGGATGTGAGGTACCAGGTCTTAACAGTACTCTGGGTTTCCAGAATTAGACCTCTTGTCAGAATTATAGTGAAGATATAGATACAAAGAGAGGGAATAGCAGAAGTACAGATTTAAAGGCAAGCAGTTGTGATCCCATGCACCTCCAACTTGAAGAAGGACTTTCATCAATACTCAATCAGGTCATCTTTGGCTTTGTCTAGCCCAGTCTTCAAAATCTCCAAGGATGTATGAAAAGACCTCTCTGGGCATCTGCCCTCTTGGAAAGAAGACTTTCCTAAAGTTCAACCTGAATGTCCACAGCCACGCTTTGTGGGTGCTTTATCATTTTACACCACCAAAAAGAATTTGATTCCATCATCTTTGTAACTGCCTTTCAAGTAGCTGCAGGCTGCCATTACAGCCCCCTTCAGCCTCCTCTCATGTAGTACATGGTCCAGCTCCCAGCCATATTAGTGGCACTTCACTGGACCTTCTTCAGCTTGTCCACATCCATCTTGAACCAGAGAGGTTTAAAATTAGACACAGTCTTCCAGTGAAAGCTTCACTGGTGCCAAGGAGAGGGCATAATGTCTTGATCTGTTAGCCACATTCCTCCTAAAGTAGCTCAGCATACAGTTTGTCTTCTTTGCAATTTTGGCTCAAATACACCCTAGAATAAATAATCTATTACAAAGCTCCAATCCTTTTCAGCTGCAATCAACATGATTCTGGTCAAATAGTTTGTTTTAGTAAAAGTTTTAGTAAAATATATAACATTATTTTTTCAGGGATGACAATAGGTTTGTAATCTCATGCCAATCTAAACAGTATGTTGCACATATCAATACAGTCTTTTCCTTTAGGAACTGTTTGTTTTCCTAACAGGAGAATAGTGACCACCACAACATAGTGAAACAAGGTAATTCCTGCTCCAAAACCCGAAACTAACAGGAGGTATTGCATGGGTGCCGAAAGCTGATAGGCAAACATGAGCTGACAGTGAGATAGCGATGTCTGGTATAACAAACAGCAGTTTCAACATCAGCTGCCTAGCCATTCTATTTCATTGTTGTCTTCTGTGTTTGAGCAAAGTAACAATGGCCATAAAGGTGTCATGAAACTCCACTGGGTTGCCTACCTCACATGTAATGCATATGATGTCATTTTTCACTGAGCCTAATACAAACCAGCATGGCTTCAGAACATGAAAATAAACACCGTAACAGAAAGTCTTACCAAGGTAAGTCAATTGGAAAGAAGGAAAAGTCCAAACATGCAGGTGCTCAAGCCATTCTCTCGGGTTCCAGGATGATTTTCTGGGACAGCTCCTGGAGATTTGGTGGAGACACATGGATTCACATGAGGCAAGAGGGCTGGTCTCACTTAAGCAGTTAGCTTTCAGTTTGGGACAGGGTTCTTGAGAGTGCACTTGGAAGCCTCTGACGATTACATGGGGCCACATTATCTTTTTAACCCAGCTGATTGTCTCAGCAGAAACAGGTTACTGCAATTCCTGAAAATAATAACCTCCTGTTGACACAATCTCTGCCAGCAAGGGTGGCTGGGGGTGAGAAGATAAAAAGATGTAACAGTTTTATATGCATTATCAATGAGAATTTATTGTTAAAAATTGAATCTGAATGCATAATGCCACTGAAAAATCAAAAGTAGTGAATTTTTGACACAGCTAATTTTACAATAGTTACATACAAATAGGATATTCAGAAGATCAGCCCAATCCTTCTCAATAGCACCAGAACACAATTTCTGTACAAAAGCTATGTTCTTAACAATCTAAATAAATTCAGGCCCATAAACATGTTGCTATATTTGCTGAAAAAGGAACAAAAGAAGAAATCTAATCTGACCATATTTCCAACACAAAGTGTCTCATAAACTGTAAACCAGGAAAAGTTGAACTATATAAATTTCCCCTCTGTTAACTCAGTTTGCTTTTAGCAATGGTAGAAAATAAATTTTTCAAAGAATAACAATTTTTTTTTGAGACAGGTAATATAAACAGCCTCTTGCTCCAAATGAATCAGAAAAGCACAGCCACTGCATTTTCCTCCCTACAGATAGAAATCATTCTGTTCCTGCTTTAGTCACAATTAAAAATCTCAGTAGCCCTAGCAACTGGACCCCTAAATGACTATATGAAGGTCTCAGATCATCCCAAAAGCCCATAGCAAATAGAGTGTAAAAGGGAAGCATTCTTCTTCACTCTTTGACTACAGTCTTCTTATTGCTAAGGAAAGAGGCAAGCCTCCTAACTCCCAAATATGATAACTGTGCATTAACTAGTTAGAATAAAGGCTAAATTCAGAACTAAATCACTTGAGTAGAAATTCAGTACCTAATTTACTGTAATATTAGGCCCCTGGCTCCTATTCTTTTCAGTTCATAAATGCAGATTGGCTAGAGGGACTGCAGAACACAAAGCAGTAACATAAAATAAACTATTAAAGTAAAGGACACCATGTTCTTTTGATTCTCATGCCTACCCACACACATACACCCACAGATATACAAAAGCTCCTCAGGAGTAACAGTTCTGAAATGTGAAAAGCCCAGTATACAACAAGGCTGCAAAATAGACTTATTACTTTTTTTATGTACATGTCGTGTGTCATTAAGCTGCTCTCCTAGAGAGAAAGAAAAAAAAGGCCATGACATCTACATGCCTTTTTGTGCTGCTGGAGAGGTAATTGCTTTTTCAATAGAAGTCATTTCAAGCTGCTTGCTATACATTGAGTGACACACTGGACAAGTAATTTTGTGTTCCCACAACAGCAACTTAGAAAGGCAGCAGAGCAATAGAGTAACCGCAAGACAGTCCTTCTCGATCCTTCAAATTATTGCATATAAAGCACTAAAACCAACACAAAGTCCAGCTATTGATTCCACAGTGGAACATATTTCACCCCAAATAATTTTGCAACAATTCATGTCTACATTGTTTCTGAGAGGACTTAAAATGTCCAGAAACTTAAGCGCGAAAGTTGCTAAGGTTTGGTTTTACATTGATCCCTTTAAAAAATTAAGCTGGTTTTCCATTTGAAAAGTATTTCTTGATTATAGCAGAGGCCTGATTTGCCCTTTAAAGTTCTCCTGCCTTACACCAGACAGCCAAATTTAGGCACCCAAATTTAGTTGTGAGTCCCATTCACAAATCCTCAGTTCAAGCTGCTAAAATTATTCTTGGATAGAACTTGGTTTCTCATAGCATGTTCCAGTGACACCATGTGCAGGTAAATGGAGAGCTGTCTGCACCAGCAAACAATGGCTTGCACCAGTACTCTCAAATGATGTTTGTATTTATTTATTTAATAAAACCGCAGCTGTTTAGAAGCCACAGTGATTGTATCCTCACCCTCCTCTTTATAGCATCTGCTGGTTTCAGACAGGTCTGTCGCTAGCCTACCCTTGCAAGCATATGTCTATGTTTCCATTTGGAGCTCATGCTGCAGGTCTAACTTGCTCTCAAGCCTCTGCTGCCCTCTCCAAAAAGAAGTTAACTCATCTGACCTACAAAGAGAGAGGGCAGACAATCCCAGCTACATTTGAACAAAAATTAAGACACATTTTTGTACATGGGAAACAAAACAAAGCTTCTGGGACACAGAAAGTTTGAACAGTTCTGAACAGGATAGAAAGGACTGCAGTGCTCCAGCTGAAAGGCGGGGGGGGAAAGGGTAACAAAGTCTGGAGCTGCCACCTCCATACTGAATGCTACCACATGCAGAAAAGAATTCAGTGTTGAGCTCAGATTGTACCATTTGCCATATGTCATAGTAGATGCTTTACAGCATTGAGAGAAAGAGATCTGAGGAAGGCCAACACATTCAACATTCAAAGTCTAAGGCCTTTCCCAAGGATTCTCCGATGTCTGGCTAAAACTGATGCAACCTGCTGAGGAAGGGGAAAGGAGTTAAACTAGGTTTATTATTCTGTGTTCAAGTCCACTTTCCCTCCTCACCCATGCCCTCTTTCCCCAAAGAGTCTAGCATGTGCAGATGGAAATAGTATAGATCCTTCTGAAAAAGCCAGGTTATTTTTATAATGTACACTGACAATCATTAGCAAACAAAGTAGAAAGCAAAAGGTTAATACTGAAAGCATGCAAAAAATACTTCCAAATGCACGATTTTACAGAACAGGCAAACAGAATTTCTTACTGAATAAATCAAAGCAATGAAAACAGAAAAGGGAGCATGGTGAAACCCATACTTAGATACATAGATAAAATACAGGCAAAATTTAAAGCAGGCTTTGCAAGCAATTCACTAACTGGTTGTTCATATTCCATGACTTTTCATAAATAAAATAACAAATATGTAAGGTAAAAATCCAGATGCAGCATGCCTGTTTTCCCATCTGCAAATCCAACTCCAAGACAAATTATTTCCCTTCTGTGCTTGGACTCAAAATTAGAAATAAGTAAAGCTGGTTCACTTTTGGCTCAAGGGACTGGCTTTGAATTGGCTTGCTGAGCTAGAGAGCAGCAATAAGCTTTCTGTTTGTAGACTATAATCTTAAATTTGGCACTCGTTCTCCCTGCAGTTCTCTGGCACAATGGAATCTATTCAGATCGCCTACGTTAGTTGCCTAACACAAGTGCTGAACCTGTCAAAACTGAATGTTTGGCCACAGCAGGCATCAATAATAGAATAATTCTGAGTACCCAGCTTAGGGCTACTTAGCCTGTAGAAAGAGCCAGGCCTGAAAGAAGGCCCCATAAGAAACAGTCAAAGTGGTAAAGAAGGTGCCAACTTCCTCTTCTGCTTGGAAGCCCCTTAGCAACAAGGAATTAATCCTGAAAGTTTCCTTGGGAGTGCTAGCACATCGCTGAATAGACAATTGTCCAAATGAGAGGAGATGTGTTCCCAGCAGGTGCTTCTTTGAAAATTTTGCATTAAATGTTTGTGTCTGCAGGAGTTCAGAATGACGAGCCCTCTCCTCTGAGTACCACATTGCTGACATATACCTTCTTCATACTGCCCCAGTGAGCAAAGCCCCAACTCAGGACGAGCAAACCTGCTGCCTTTCAGCTCCAAACATGGGGTCAGTGGGGAACTGAGCCTACTGCCCTCTTTTCCTAGGAATGTACCATTTGTTGCCTTAGAGGTTGCCTCACAGATCCCATGTTTGCACAATCTCACATACCGAGGCAGCAAAGCCCTGAGCCATTCTTGAGTTAAGTGAAGTAGCCTCCAGTTGCAAACTAGGATATGATGTACTGCTGGCAACACAGTGAAATTTTGTTTTGATATATTGTATAACATATATTTATACATACAGACACACCATAAAGTATTAATATACATATGCTATAGATTTATATAGTTTGTACAATTTATAATACCTATCTTAAACATTGTCGTATGTGTTACAAACAGATACATTTATTATAAACATTTCTATGTTCTACATAAGTTATATATATTCCCTGATATCTTATTCAGAAAAAAATACAATTCAAAGGTTTTTCAGGCTTTCTGTGCTGAATTCTTGAAAGCATCTGCCACTGCAAGAAAAACTTCATCCCCAGAATGGGATGAGCAAAGGTAAAGATGGGGGTTCAACAAAAAGTAGTGTAGCAGTGAAAATCTCATTGACAGCTGGAATGATGTGAAGCAATCAGTGAAACTAATCCTCTACTTCCTCTTCTTCCATTTTTAAGCATGAATAAATGCAGCATAAACGTAGAACAAACATAACTCTTGCAACTTGTCCAATCCTGTCTTCCTAGTTTCTGATTAAATTGTTTTATTTCATTGCTTGGTTTTATGCCCTATACTGCTCTTCTAATTCAGCACAACGTGATGGCATTGTAAGTCAAAGAATTGTAAAATGTAGAAACAAATTCCGTTCATAGTTACAGCAATTCACACTAAAGTCAAGCTGGTCTGCCAAATAATAGCCTGCAAAAATCTCAGGGTAAATTTTACTCTATAGGCAAATATAGAACAATTTAACTGGAATCAGTGGGTATTTTGAGCTTGTACACAGCATGGATTACCACCCAATACTACTAAGAAAGTTTCAGCAGTATTTTGTCCATTTGATGAAATCACAAGCATTTCTCAGTTTTTCATCAGTGTGCTAGAAAGAGAAGGCTGTAAGACCTACAGCCCTTATCTCAACAGCAGCAGTACTCAAAATGTGACTTTATAACCTCTGACCTGTGTCAGCCCTCTTACATTCACCCCTGCAGCTTTTCCAGAAATTGTCCTGTGGGTATTTCTGTTTTCCTGTGAAATAGAGCATTGTTTCCTTCTGAAGTTGTTTGGCATTTTCAGAAAATATATTCGAACATACGGGGCAGCATCAAAAAGTGCTTTATGGGATTTTATGAGTTTTGGCCAGAGGTTATTTTCTTTCCCAGGATGCTATCTGATTGATCCCAGCCTCATCCACAAATAAAAAACCCAAATGCCCAGACGTCATAAATGTCTGGTTGTCAGGTACAGATATCCTGCAGATCTGGCCATGGTCATTTAAAGACTCACTGTCTTCTAGGCTTCATAAATATAAGTCAGCGTATCAAGGACAGTAACCAGAAGTCATGAAGAAAAATCTAGATTATGCAATATTCAGCTGTGCACCTGCTTATCAGCACTAATTGCTTTACCCTCAGGAACTGGAAACTCTACTGCAGAAAGAAAGCTCCAACTTAAAAAATCACACAGTTCAAACTACAGTGCTTGTAAAAAAGAGAAAATTACCTTTGAACATTAAGTCACAAACATAAAGTGATTGGCATTTACTATTTATTCCTACATCATTTATTTGGCACCTCTGGTGCCCAAAGTAACATACCAATTGAGGTCAGATGAAGAACTGGTCATGAGACAGAGTCAGTTGCAATGCACAGCTCATACTGCAAGATACGAAATATTGTGAGCTGTATTCTGGCTTTAGATTCTGATATTGCTTATTTGCCTCTTCATCTATGCCCTATTTGCCTGTTAAGCTAAATGAGGCATGCATAACCCTATCACTGCAATTCACCTCCTTATTGATAGATACTTTGTGCCAAGACATACACATCTCAGTGTCAGTATCCTGTGTTGATGGCCTCTGATTGCTTGTAAGTTACCACCAAGTCCCCCAATACTTCCATCTCATAGCTGTCTTTCCTCATCGAACCTTTTAATGAGTTTATTATATAAAAACATTGCTCAGGCTAAAATTAATCTTCAGTACCACAGAGGCCTGAAATTTGATTGTTGTGGGAATTCCTCTGGCTTTGAGCATTTAAATTCTCAGCCACAATCCTGTGTTAATGTAGAAGTTATTGTGTCTTGAATAGGTTTGTGTCTTCCCAGAACAATGTTAGATTAGAGCTTAACACTTCTGCAGCGCTCAGCTTCTTGTCACATGCCTTTTATTTTTTTTTTGCAAAATTACATCCAGCTTTACCTGGTACATACTAATGAGCCCAAGCTTCTTCTGTTTACATTCTGGGAGTTTCCTAAAACTAAACACTGATAAAACCAATTTTGGATTATTTAGACTTGAGAAGTAAAGCATGTCTAAATAAATCCAGCATATACTGATAATGCATTTAATGGTAGATAGCTGAAAATCACAACAGCTATGCCTATACTTGCAAATCAAACAGCACCAAAGCATATTTCAGACTCAAGACCACCAGCCTCCATTCTTTACACCATTAAATTGTTAGTGATCCCTGGTATAGTTCAGTACCATATCATCTAACACTACTCAAAAAATTGAAGTTATGATTCAAAAGTCAGCATGGATAGGCTGTTGTCATGCAGCAGCTTGTATTAAAGAGGAGGATGGTTTAGCAGTGTGGATGCAGGGTGTCCCATATCATTCAGTAACAGCATCAGGCAGCACTCCCGGACATTTTCAATTAGTTGATGTAGATATAGCAAGAAGGTCCATCTCTGTTACTCCAGTATTGTGGTTTAAGGCCAGTGGTAAATCAGAACCACGCAGTCTCTGTCTCACTCCCCTCCCCCTCCCCCCTTCTACCCCCCACTCCTGGAGGGATGGGGAAGAGAATCAAAAGAATGTAACTCCCACAGGTTGAGGTAAGAGCAGTCCAGTAACTAAGGTATAACACAAAACCACTGCTGCTAACACCAATAATAATAATGATAAGGGAAATAACAAAGGGAAGATAATTCAATCACTCACCACCCACCAACCGGTACCCAGCCTAGCCAAGCAGTGATTTTGCCCTTCCGGGTAACTGCCCCCAGTTCTACATCCTGGGCATGACGTGCTGTGGTATGGAATACCTCTTTGGTTAATTTAGGTCAGGTGTCCTGTCTGTGCTTCCTCCCATCTTCCCCTCCTCCTTGGCAGAGCATGAAACTCAGAAAGTCCTTGGTCAGAGTAAACAATGCTGAGCAACAACAAGAAACATCGGTGTTATCAGCACTATTCTCAGGCTGAAGTCAAAACCACAGCACTGCACCAGCTACTAAGAAGGAGAAAAGTGACTGCTACTGCTGAACCCAAGACAGTATCCACCCCTTATTCCATACCATTCACATCATG
>JBCJKH010030347.1:0-34778 GCA_039877255.1 Loriculus beryllinus | reverse complement strand
CCACTCAGTGCTAGGAGTCCAATGGGGACGCTGGGAAAGGCCCCTGGGCACTGGTCATGTTTGCTCTGTGCTTTGCTCTGAGCATCTGCTACTGGCCACTGTTGGAGGCAGGATACAGGGTTGGACCGATCCCTGGTCTGACCTCACAAAGCGGTTCCTATGTTCCTCTGTCTCACCAGGAAATACAGATGTGCTGTGCTGACAGATAAATAAAATAATCTAACTCTAAATAAACTGAATGTTCTCCTTGAACTGAAAAAAAACCCAAAACAAAACAGCAGCAACAAAAAAAAAAAACCCCAATAAAACCAAGATAGTGTTTACACTGGGAAGTGTGCATTTTTTTTCTTCCTGGACAATTAAAAAGCAGCTGTAAGGGTTTTGCTCAAACTCCTCCCCCTCCAAAGTTCACTTTTAGGTTGAGACAAATGTTTTCCATGCCAAATAAGACATTTGAAGAAGGCTGTAAATGAGAGAGAACAGAGTTAAGATGCACATTGTGTTTTGCTCCAAGTTTAACCAGTAATAGTACATTTTGCTAACATTTTCTTATCTTCAAGGAGAGAACGGCTCTGGTTTAGTGGAAGCTGTGTTTTACGGGAGAATAAACAATGACTTTAGAGACTAATCGGGATTTCCCAATATTGTCTCTTGAAGATCTCAGGAAAAAAATCTCCTCACAGTAATGCTCCTGACAGTAGGGCTGAGAGATTTGAAAGAGAGCATTAGACCTGATAGCACTTAGCAGCTGCTAGGGCAGGCCCTGTGTATGTCACAGAATCTAAGGGAGTCTGGAATCAATCTTGGTGGCAGGCACAGTGGGGGATTTCACATTCAGCAAAGACAGGATTGCCCAATACTTCCCCGTATAAGCTCTTGCTTTTAGTTTCTCATAATATCAGCAAACTTCAGCTCTTCAGGCCTTAATTATGCACATTGGAGATCTTTCCCAATCTTACAAGTTTGGGAAAATGTCAATGCACATGGAAACTTCTGAGGAGGAGAGAATGGAGACAGAAATGGGGGCTTGCAACCCACCTGCCATCTCACTCCTGTAAAGCTTGCTAAGTCCCTCTGGAGGTGCAGCAAAGACTTGAAACCTGGCAGAGGAGCTGCTGTCAAGAAAGCGTGCTTTCTTGCTGTCATCACAAAAACTAGCTGTCATTTACTTATGTAACACCAGGAAGTCCCACTTACATTTACGCATCCAGAGATGAGCAGAGAGGCTGCTAACGCATCAGCAGTATTGGGAATGCTCCTACCCCGTATGGATGGCACTGTCCTAAAGAAGAGGAATTACCCTGAACAATGTTTTGGGGGCTAGGAAGAATCATGCATTCTTGGTTTGGCTCTTCCTTGTGCAGGTAACTAGAAGCTGATTTTATGACAGCATCAGACTCCAGGCACTGCTGCATTAGAGAGTGCTGGAACTGAGTGTGCAACCTTGGCAAGGCTGGACTTCAAGGAGAAGTCCCAGCACCCTCCTGTCTTGCAGGTGGGGTCAGTCTGGTGCTCCAGCAGTACCGTCAGAGGCAAGATTATGTGTTAGCAGCTGCGGTGTTCCCCCTCTGAAGGGAAGATGAGAAATGACCAGGGATGATAAGTACCTAAAAGCTGTTGATGTTCATTCAGGACGCTGGGAAGGAGCGTAGGAAATTTGTGTTTCCTGTTCTGACAGAGGCATATTTGATGAAACTACCATAATAAATACATGCAGAAGGTTTGAATGAAGGGTAATTACGTGTTAAATTAACTGTATTGCAAGAGCATTAAAGAAAACAAGAACAGGAGAAACTCTTCAATCCATGAGAGGATTTGTGTGATGCCTCAGAAAAATAGATCTTCTTGTTAGCAGGAGGCCTATCATACTTGCAGGGTCATTGGAAGAGATCCAGGGCCTTTTGCACTCTGCATGTGCAGCGTAAAATAGCTTTGCATTTCTTGATCTTTTTCATTATATTATATAACCTTGAGGAAAGAAAAGCAAGCATTGAATTTGTGATTTATAGCTTGATATTTACTTGCCGTATCCGGGTGCGAGACCTAGTCCAAGAAATAAAAAGAGACTGTGAGCCCAGAACAAAAGCTAAACGTTTAAGGACTAAATGTATTTTTCTTGGAGCACTGTCACCATTAGCTCTGCCTGGAAAGCCAACCGCCTGCTCACCCTGCGAGGGTTTCCAAGCTCGTGGGCTTCCACGTTGACGTTTCTCTCTCTCAGCACTCTTTGCATTTGGCTCAGTGGACCTTAACCCCCACACTCACCACTCCTTGCAGAGGAGATTCCTGCACCCCTTTGCTGGGCTGAGAAATTCCCTCTAAATAAATTAACACAGTATGATGGGATGCAGGAGCATCTGGTGCTCCCAGTTCTGATTTATTTCTGCAGCAACACACAAAACATCAAGTGATAAATTATTGAAAGTCAATGGGCCCTTGGAGAATAAAGCCATGATGAATAGTGAGCAGTTGGCATCCCACATAACCGTGTGTCTCAGAGGGCTACCTAGGGAGACGGTAAGGGGAAAGAAAAGGCTGGAGCCTTTGAAGGATCCAGCTGTTAGGAATGTCTTCCTTTCAATGAGAGATTACGTTGATTTTTAACGCCTTATTTCAGCAATGGGAAATGGGAATAAATAGTAACCACTAAACTCACTTTCACCTGCAGCTTGGTCTGATTAGGATGACAATGAAGCTGAATTTTGATTTACACTAAATGAATTTTTCATTAAGTACACCAGGGACCCCCTTGAAAGACGTTGCAAATACCAGAGCTGTCTTTTGCAGCTCCCAAGGCAGGGAAATTCTGTGCCCTACCAGTAAGAGTCCACAATGTGCTTGATTCGTATGGAAATCCGAATTATTTTGGAGTCGTTGTTTGCAGATATCAGAACAAATGCCAGACAGTGTAAACACTTCCCGGTTGCCCTGGTTGTGTAGGACTTTCACAAGGAGCAGTGGAGAAACCAGCAAGAAATACCTTCCCTTAATGGTCCTGGAGCTTGTGGTCAAATGGAAAAAATTTCCAGCTGAGAGGATGTGGTGACTGGGATCTCTGCAAGGAGGTGCTGGCTGGGGCTGCTGGGTGGCATTGGGACAGGCAAATACTCCCTGTGCCTCCATCCCATGTCTTGAGAGCTGGGTGCAGAAAACACATTCCTGGTCATGAAAGAGTGGTTGACAGAAGGTTTGTTGTACTTCAGATTGTTATAGCAGCCTTCTCCAAGCCTTTAGGTGAGCTTCGCTTCATCCTCTGCAGCAAAAGATGCCCATATGTTGCATACATGATTATGAGAGTTAAAATGAGCCCAGGAGTGAAAAATTGAGCCAGAATGAGAGCTAGTGCTCTGGGCCCCAACCACCCCTCCCTGACTCCAGATCTTCCCAGTGGATTTCCCTTCAGGAGGGCATTCATGTACCTGTGCATGGACATCTAGCGCATCCTTATACAAGCGTTTTGAAAACCTTGAGCTGGTGCTTCAGCCTGTCATGTTGTTTGAGTGATGTGACTATTTACCTATATTACAGCTGGCAGCTAGGGAATATCCCACAGTCTTATTTGGGAACACTCTCATTTGCAAGACTGTAACTGGCAATTAGTGATAACTTCACTCTGGGTCCAAAGTTTTCATTTCAATTGCCACAGGAGACTACAAATGCTACATTTTCCTGGCTGCTTCTGCTTCAGAGAGCTCAGCTTTCAGACGCATGAGTTTGGGAGAGCTGTTCACATGTGTATCTACCTCAGAAAAAAGTCAGTACAACATTTTCATGTTTGTTTGCTCTTGTTTGCATCTGCCTCCATCTTCTACTAGAGTGGGTATTGGTATTTATTAGTTATTATTCAGTGACCGGGAAATTCCTTACTGCTAGTGGTTTTTCCTGCTTTGCTTTTGTCTGAAGTACATGTTCTGGAAGTCCCTAAAAACTGCTCGTTAGATGATTCTCATAAACCACCATGGGTTACTCTAAATAGAAAGCCAGAAACACCAAAACATCAGTGTAATTTATAATCACCCATTAAAAACCTCTGTGTGGGTTTTTGTTGCAACCATGAATTGCTCAATGGCCCGGTTGAGCTTGTTTGTTGTAATATGTCACAGGCAGTTGCAAAACTGCAGGTGTGGAGCAGGACTGGTGCCCACAGGCTTAGGGATGAGGGGAGAGCCAGTCACGTACAGCCCGTGTTCATCAGCGGCAGCTCCAGCTTTCCCAGCTCCAGCTTTCCCTGCCCAGCCCAGGCTGCTATGGCATGTCAGTTAATGAAAGGTAACCTGGACTTGCCTCTTATTCTTCCTAACTCTCTCTATTTCCAGCTTCTCCTTCTTCTGCAGCGACATTGACTCAGGTTGGCCATACTGCCTCACCTCCTGCCCCCTCCATCCTTGCTGCCAGCCTGTGTTTAAACCTGCAGTGAATAAACCAGGGCCTGAAGGGACATTACAGTCTGAATTACTTTTGACAACCTATTCTCTTTGCCGGGCCTCCAAATGCACTCTGCAGCACCAATTCTGTCTCCTGAGCTAGGAGACATCATTGGGGGTGCAGCAGGTACCTACTCTGCTCATAGTGGACTTTTGGTTTTTCTGTAACTAAACCAGTGACTTTTATTAGCACACTACATGAAAGAAAAGCACACCACAGGTACATAATTTAGAATGCCTTAATTCGAATAAATTCACCACTGATGATAATCAAGTGTCCTTCTTATATCATGAAAACAAAACATTTATTTGTTTTAATAGAGATTTTTTTCTCTCTGCCTCTCACATGGACAGGGGCTTATTATCACCATTTCCACTGTTATATTCCATATGTGACTCCAAATCAAATCCTGACTTATTTTATCTCTTACCTGGCAGGGTGAGTTTAATGTATCGAAATCAGCTTGACTTACATCTGCTTTGCAGATCATCATTGGCATACTTTAAAAATTGTTATATGTCTATAATGATGCCTTCTTCCCCTCCCCCAGTACTGCAGTAATGTCAGGATTTATTGAATCTGAAGGTCCAGTTGTGATCCTGGCTCCCACTCGCTAAATCTGAATCTCTGGGGTCTATAAATCTTTGTGCGCAGTTCAATTTATAGAAATGAACATCTGTTTATCATACAATATTTAAGTTGCAGGTGTATTCTACCAGCAAAATAAACACGAGTTCACGATTGCCTAGGCTATAGGATGTTAGGCAGATGTTGAAGAGATGGCTATGGTTTCTCCTATTGGGAGAGTCCTCAGCAGAAGCACTCACCGTTGGCAGAGTTGCTGGATGATGGGGTGGCTCTCAGGGCTCTGCATCACTAAGTAGTGAAAGCAGCATAGCTTTCACCCCAAAACCTCAGCCTAATTATCTCCCTGTGCAGAGAACAGCTTCTGGCTCTGATGAACACAAATCATGTGAGGGAAAAAATGTCTTCTTCCTGCCTCTCCTACGTCTGGTGGGAAAGGCATCAGCCCCCGTAAGGATGGTTAGCGTTCTGCACAGCCTGGGGAATGAGAGGCAGAGCACTGACTCTGTTTCTTCACTCACATGATGAAAAATACAATGCACAAGAGAATGCCATCTCAGAGCATGCATGGAGAGGGAGAGACCTATGAACACCTGAATATGATGGGAAAGGCTGGAGAGTCCTGTTTCACAGTTTACTGACCACAAATCATTGGGAAGAGAAAACAAAAGGAGAAGAAAGTATCCACTGTGAATGGAAAGGAGGAAAAAGGAGGTGACCAAGGAGAGTCAATGATGGCTGAGCTGGGAAACAGAAGAGCAGCACAAAACCAAGATGACTTTGTATGACACATAGGAGATGACCAGCACAGAGGATTTTTGACAACTGACAAAAGAAGGAAGAGATAAAATGAATTGCTAAAGTGAATTAAAATCTTCCTAGTTTGAAAAGCAAAAGTTGGGCTTTAAATACTGCTTCTTATATTTTAAGGCTATCTCATATCAAAGCTCCGGACTCCTAGCTAGATCACAGAATCACAGAATCCCAAGGGTTGGAAAGGACCTCAAAAGATCATCTAATCCAACCCCCCTGCAAGAGAAGGGTAACCTGGAGTACATCACACAGGAACTTGTCCAGGCGGGCCTTGAATATCTCCAACGTAGGAGATTCCACATCCTCCCTGGGCAACCTGTTCCAGTGCTCTGTCACTCTCACATAAAGAAGTTTTTCCTGATGTTCACATGGAACCTCCTATGTTCCAGTTTACACCCATTGCCCCTTGTTCTATCACTGGATATCAGTGAAAAAAGCCTAGCTCCACCATCCTGACACTCACCCTTTACATGTTTGTAAACACTGATGAGGTCACTCCTCAGCCTCCTCTTCTCCAAGCTAAAGAGACCCAGCTCCCTCAGCCTCTCCTCATAAGGGAGATGTTCCATTCTCTTAATCACCTTTGTGGCTCTGCGCTGGACTCTTTCAAGCAATTCCCTGTCCTTCTTGAACTGAGGGGCCCAGAACTGGACACAATATTCCAGATGTGGCCTCACCAAGGCAGAGTAGAGGGGGAGGAGAACCTCTCTTGACCTGCTAACCACACCTTTTCTAATGCACCCTAGGATGCCATTGATCCGTTCATATCTCCCCAGATCACACCCAAAATCACTATTTCCTAGGTAGCACTGAGGTTTATCCCTTTCTGCTTCCATTTCTCATGCCCCACCGATGACACCAACACCCCCCAACTGTGCACTCCTGCCACCACCCTATACCTGCGCTGCCCCTCACCACCCTTGCCTGGGTCTTGCACTGTTGAGGTTGCCCACTCTCACCTGACTCAAATGCTTTAAATGTAAGTATTTTATTTAAAGTATTCACAATGATTTTAAAATGTTTCATGATTTAATATACTTTAAATTATTATCTTCCAAGCTCTGCCATCAAAATTCCTGAAGTGGCAGATAATAAAAATATAAAAAGAAAGACTTCTGGCTGTGCACCAGCACAGCCCAGCTAGAATTGTGGTCCTTCTATTTTTCTTGTTTAATGAAGGTTGATGGAACATGGCCTGGTTGTGTACACATGAAAACTGTATCTCATTAGTTGATAATCTTTATATATGTGTCAAATTCTATAACTTGCATTAATGCTCTAAGGAAAGACTTCTGTAGTCACTACAAGATAATGAAGACATTGTGATCTCAGCTAAATCTCTTACAGAAAGATAAAATAAGCCAAAATTAATCTAAACTAAAATATCTGAAGGTTATGTGTCGTGAGAGTTTGAAAAATGTAACGTCCTACAAGCAATGTCCAGAGAATCTAACACAATGAATTTTAAATAGTATTTAGATGCCAAGAAAACGCAGAGCTCTCTACTTCAAAATGAAAAATACCAGATTACAGATTTCTGTAAATTCTAGATCAATGAGAAGAGTAACAAGATAAATGAGAGGAAATGAATGACAGGTAAATTAATTTCTTAGACCCTTATTGCACAAAGCTTTGCATTAAGTTTTTTCTGGTTTACCAACATTTTCTCGGGACTTGCATACTTTTTATTTCTGATTTTGGCTCCTCTACCACAACTATTTTGATTGTTTACTTTCTCTGAATTCCTCTGTGATACTTTCTGAAGTTTAAGGAATTGTGTGAAGACGTTAACATACACTGTACAGCACTTTTTCACCTAGGAAGGCTTACCACAGTAAAGAATCTGGGCAGAATGTGTGTATGGGGAAGTTTGAGCAGCACCCTGCCTTTGAAGCTCCCCTTCAGGGATGCCAGGTCCTGACCACAGGAGATGCTCTAGCAGAAGAACTGTCTTACTTGGAGCAACCTCACACAAGAAGACATGAGTTTGCCTTGGCCACTTTCACATTCCTCTGCTTCCAGAAACAATGGTGAAGGTCCTGTTGAAAGCAGAAAAGAGTGTTTTGAAAGCAGTAAGACTGCTCATCTCCAGGCTCGACTGATGACCAGAGAGAAGCAACTGCCTTACGCATTATCACTGCTCAGCATAGTGCACGTTGTACAACTGCCACTAACTCATCTTCGCTGCAGCTGCACCCAGCCTTGGCAGTAGTGTGAAAATGTGTCAAAGTGGAAGTTTTTCTTCTAGACGACAAAGTGATCAAAGCACCCTTAGGCTACACAACTACTGAAATTCTTGGATGCAAAGTGAATGGAAGTATGTAGTACAGACTGTTCTGCTAACAACCCACAGGGCTGGCACCAGACTGTGCATCAAAAATATTTATGTCTAACAAGCAACTGTGTGTGGTAGAACAAACTGTTCTGAAGATCACCGCATACTTAAATAACCCAGACCTTGGCACACAGCATGGATCTCAGTGCCACATGCACGAATAGTTGCCATCTCTTACTGCTGCCCTACAAATACACTGCCATACTGCTGCTTTTTCCTCCGCTAATGCTCATGCTTCCAAGCAAACATGCCTCTCCTCTTGCTGTCTCCTGCCTGATCCTCACTGTTGCCTTACCCATACACCTTATGAAGCAGTGAGAGCGTTTCCATGGAGGTAAATGACATGAGCTCAGAGTAACTGCAGCTGCAAAGGTGGCTACCTTACCTGAAGACTACCACAGTACTGCAAAAATGCCTAAAACATTAAACTGATAGTAATAAAATAAGCCTTGGTAATTCTGCACAAGTTAAGCCAGACAGAAGGATTTTGAGAGGGATTTTCAGTGTTTATATTCTCATAAAATAATTTTTACTACCTAGGAATAGTATTCTGATTATAACAAAAAAATCTCAACTAGGGAGTTGTACGGTGCCCTCATAAACCTGTAAGATAACAATGCAAATGCACAAGCGTTTCTTTTTTTTTTTTGTTGTTGTTGTTGTTGTTAAGTTTATCACAGAATGCTGATGTGTAGAGTGGAATTATGTTCTCAGGAATAAATCTCTGGAATCACCTCTGGATCTATCCACTTATGTCATATTTTATCCATTACAGCAGCATTTGAACACCTTCCAACTACTTACAATACAGATAACAATCTCTGTCCCCTTTCCCACAATAGGATAGCATTCATGTTCAGTTCTATGCTAGCAGATTAGTTGGTTTGTGTATCTCATGTCTGTACAGTATATATCACAGCTTGTCCAGTGTCTCTGGGTACAATGTACAGTAAGTATTATAAGAAATAACAGAAATAATGTAATATATTGTTTGTCTGGTGATATGGTGTGCATAGACAAGCCTGAGAAATTGAATGGGTAAATGTTGCATTTGCTTTTGAAAGTGAGTTTTATTTATCACACCAGCATTTCTTTCATTTTGTAGAGGCAGATTACCATCTCCTGAAGATTTCTTCTCAGACTGGTTCAACCCCATATGCATTTCCTTGTAAGATAAAACCTTCATGAAATACTGGCAGTGAGATTTTGATTTTCACTGTAATTTAATAAAAAGTACTTCATTACTCATTCTATAGGAGTCTCTCTGGAAATATCAAGCTCTCTTTTAACAGGGAGATGTTTCACTTGTAAATCATAGGATACCAAATTAAGAAGATAAAACTGGCAAATGACTTTTAAATCAACAGAGAATAGATGAACAATTCATAATTAATTATTTGGGAATGAATGCCACCTCAATTTATCATTGAATATTTGCTAAGCCAGTGCATGCACTTGTATGCTTTTTAGTGTCTTACAGGGTCCCTACTGAACACTGGCCCAATCCGTTCCACTATGACTGTTATATGGTCAGGTCACCAGTCCTTCACTGACTTCTCTGTAAAAAAAAAAAAAAAAAATTGTCTGAAGGATGATGTCCACAATAAACTAAATGTTCGATTTCTTCAGGGATAAAAGAACTAGGAATTTCAAAGTTTGTGCCTATTCAACGTAACTGGCTGTAAACGGTTATGCAATGATTTGTTGAATCTCTGCACACACGATTTAAAAACAGCTCGATATTACAAATTCTCTGTGTTTAATTTGTGAAAAGTGCAATTTTACTTCATACACAGAGTTTGTCTTCCCTCTCTACTGGCTGTTTTACCTCATCATTTTTATTTTGAACTGAAATTCCCAATGATGGTGATTTAAGGCTAAGAGCTGTGCAGCAATGCCACCTTCTGCCAGCAAGTGTCACATAACCTGTTACGGAGACATTCGCTGCTAACTTTCTCACTCGTATAACCACGCATGCAGCATAATAGGAGTATTAACAAGATCCTTCTTCTACCATGGTCACTATGTGCACCATCACATGCATCACTTCTGGCCATGTGGTGGGACTGTGTATGTGCATCATGGTCTCCTAGGTGACTTCACATGCACATCTCAGGTCACAGCAAGAAGGCCCTGAGCATGTCAGCTGCAGCAAATATATTTCATTCCCAGTCTCATGATGAAAAAGCCAACTGAGAATTCAGGAGGGAGAATGACAGGGAAGAGCCTATAAAATCCCAGAAAAAACTTCCAGCCCACTTCAGGCTGTCTTCCCAACTCCAGTCTACTCTACAGACTGGTTGAACTCTTTTAGTCATTAAATTTTTGTCATCCTCTATTCACATGGAAATTTCATGGGATAAAATGTTCACTATTACACTGGCCAGCTGCTTTCCTAAACCTGGATTTTAAGAGAGAAGCAACCAAACAAGGGAGTGTTGAGAGAGGACTTGGATCATTTGAGGAGGCCGATTAGAGTTTTAATTGACACAGAGAAATTTGATCTGAGTGGAGAAGCAGAGGTTTGTCCAGGAAAGGAGTCAGAAAGCTAGCTACGTGCCAGAGCAGAGACTCTGGAAGGAGAGGAGTACCATCACTGCAGGAGGAGGACTGTGGGCACTCCAAGCCCAAGGACAGTTCCAGAGCAAGAAGAAAACTGAAGCACAGGTATATGTGAAGACACTTTGGTTCTGATTTCTTGCGCAAGGTAAAGTAAAGAATTAACATTTTCTGGATGCTTTTCTCTGCATCCCCAGTCAGAGGTCTGAGAAAGAGTGAGCAACTGCATGTGAAGAACACCAAGGGATCACCATTGCTTCTAGCTAGCTCAGGCTTCTAGGCATTAAAGCTCTGTTTCTGAGAAAGATGCCCAGGCTTTCACATAAGAAGTTTATAGAAGAGAACAAGAAAACTATATCAGAATTACTTAAGTGGCAGAAAGCTTAAAGGTACACAGGATCATCAGGAGCCAACCCAGCAGCATGATGTGTACCCTGCTTCTTTAAAAAGTTTGGTTCACAGTTCACATTCTTGAAAACTTCAGGATTCTCACAATTAACTGGGACTTCAAGCCAGAACATCTCAGTAAAATGCAGCCCAGATAATGAGATCCAGAAGCAGCAATTAATGAATTCTCAAAGGAAAATACATTTGCTTTCGAGGTTACAAAACCAGTTTCTGTACAAATACATTTTATTTAGACTTTCAAAAAATCATTTCAGAGTTTCCGACACTATTCTATATCAATGTTTGCCATATCCTGAGATTCTTATTCAACTTTTATTCAGTTTGAACCCAGGACTAAGGAGAGAAAAAGAAGTGAAGCCTTCAGGATTTAATGCTCAGTGAGAATCTCGTATGTTCAAGGTGCTTGGGTTTTCCTATACATAAGCAAATCAGCTGTACCCCCATAAACAGTGGATCATACCTTTCTCAATACCTTTCTCAAATTGCTGTGCATTTACCATGCTTCTTATGAGCACATGCTGACATTTCCAAGACTCAGATTTCACTTCCTTACCCATAAGGAGAAATCAGCTTCCATAGATCACCAACCGTAAGACCACGTGGCAAGAGCTAAGAATATACTGAGGGCAAGGTCAATATAACTAACCTCCCTCAGCCCTCACATAGATTTTCTTGAGGAAAGTTGTCTCATTCTTATGTGCCCATTCCCAGGGAGACACCACTGTGATGGATCCGCAGGTACTTCTGCACAAGAACAAACTACACTGAGAGCATTACCAAATTTTTCTATGAAAACTGTCAACCCAGGAGGTAACTGTACAGAGAAAATGGGTCCAATTCATGACTAGGCAAGTAAAATAAAACACACTGTCGATGCTCAAAATATTTAAAATTTATGAACCTGATTTTTTTTTTTTTTCCATGATTATTCATTCCTGCTGCAACAAATATGCTAATTATTATCCTAAATTTCAAGTAACTTTGCCTGGTGGTATTTTTTCTCTAAGTTGGCCAAAATATTTGTGTCTGGAGCATTGCAATATCTCTGACAAAGCAAGTGGAATGGCTTGCCAGATAATGTCTGTGAACACATACAAAAGCTGGAATGAAAAACAAGATGTTGACGTTGACCTATAAAATGGAGGCCAGGTTTCAAGGTCAGCAAGAGGTAAGTGGTTTTTTTTTTGTTCCCCTGGGGTAAGTATTAAGCATCTGAGGCATAGAAGGGAATTAAACCCAGGTGTCTCATTTTCTAAGGAAGTGATGTACTCAGCAAGATATTTTATAATATGAGGGAGTACATTCATCATGACGTTTTTATTGCCACCTAAAAGAGAGATACGTGTTGGGTTTTGAGAGAACAGCAGCAAATAAAAATGTTTTCACACTACGGTTTCTCAACATTCTTCTCACCTACCTTTAAATACGCAGCAGAAATACCTAAGCTTAAGCTAAGGTTTGGTCTAAGGTCAACAGAGGCAGCCATTTCCAGAGAGCTTAGCTCAGATGCTAAGTAGAACCTCTGTCTCCTGGAGTCACAGGTCTTCACTCACTATAAGGCAGGTAAAGGCACTTCAGCTGGAAGTTTAAAGATGGTAGAATAAACACTGGTACCAGTACAAAGGCCTTTCAGGTAACTCTCTGTGACACCCAACTGCCTCCCTTGGTTTAGAAGAAAACCTTAGATATAGATTTCAACTTTGGATCCCCCCTAGTGGATCAAGTACCTAAAAGTTATGTATTTATGTCTTCTACATCATCTGTCTTTTATTCCCTTTCCCCCCTGCTAGTGAACTCCTGAGTCCGTTTTAAATTTGAACTAATTTTGACCTGTAAAGAACTACCCTGGAAAACCTCAAGAACCCTGACACTAAAAAGCCACTTGTAGCTCCTCAGCTACAGAAGATTTAGAAGCAGTGCAGATGTGGCTCTTCCATCAAAGCTATGCCTCTCAGGGTTGTCCTGGCCTCACAGCTGGTGGGTCATTTAAACACTTGGCTGCTGTAAGAAGCTGCTGTTACTGATTTTGCTGGGTTGCAATCCATCTGTGCACGTAACTCAAGAGTCATTGCCATCTCTTGTCCTTGTCCAGAGCTTTCTGTAGCTCTTGCAGCAGTGAAACAGGCACCTTGTTGTTCTCAGTTCCGTGGAGACTGAGCACAGCATTTGCAGAATCAAGCAGCCTCCCCTTTTTGGGGGCAGGTCAACACACCTAATCTATATTCTGCACTTCTAGTCTCAGTTTCAAGTATCTGTGAATAAAGCCTTTTATAGCAGAGGATACAGATAACACAGAGAAAGCCTTTTGCCTCCTCAAAACCCTCTTGTAGCAGGAAGATCAGTCAGCATGCTGTGGTCTCTCTCTGGATTTAGGCGCAGCTATGTGTAGAATTATTATTACCTGTTATACTGAACATAGCCATTTATAATTGTGGAAATTCAAAAGGTCACAGCAACACCATCAGTGAGGCAGTCTGCGATAAGAACTCAAAGTGAGAGTGAGCTATGGCTCACATACAAGACAGCATTAATTGCTCTGGACACAACAGGAAGGTACAAGCAGTAATAGAAGAAAGGAAGAAAAGAAGAAAGATGACGGAGGGCAATGATAATAAATCAAACAGCTACAAGGTCTGACAAAGTATGCAGCTGAGTTATTTTAACTGAATTCAAAGTGTTACTCAGCAGCTCCATGGCTAACCTCTGGTCAATTGAAGGCTGATTTTTAAGGTTATGCAGAAGTTAACATATGCACAACAATGAACAAATCTGATCCCATGACATGGGATCTGTGCAAACCCTTTCCACACAACGGTGCCTATTCATGTTGGTGGAATCTGTGTACCCATACCTACTAAGAAGTTCACAATACTTCAAAGACCAATGAAGAAATTCAGAGTGCAAATAAAAATAATAAAAACCTAAAAATTCTTCTAGGAAGGCAGCTGTATCCCTAATATATTGTGCTTGTCAAAGCAGAGGAAAAAAAAAGCAGAATGAAAAAAAACCCAAACAAACAGCCCCTTCCCACCCCCCCGACCCGGTATTAAATTGCTGATTGTTATTCAGTCATTATTTGTCATAAATAACTTGCAAAGTCTTACAACACTAATCTACAGCTGAGTGGATTAAGTATTAGTTTGGGGCACTACTTGGATATTATGTATTTTGTAGACTAAATTCTAATAACTGGGAGCATGGAATGGAGTGTGTGCATTTCAGTATATCTATTTGTGCATCCAATATGCATTTGTGAATCTTTTGAGGCTTAGTAATGTTACAAAGATACAGAACAGGAAAGAGAACAAGAAACCCAGGTACAGTGCTGGTTTAACCTACATGCGGTTTGATTCAACACACTTTCTTGGGACCACATTCAGGTGTGAGGAGATCATATCAAATAGACAATAAGTGTCAGTAGCACTTAAGCCAGGAGAATTGCTGACAGGGTGCAAAGCTATGCAGCTTAGACAGAAGAAGCACAGGATTTACCAGGAGGCTCAGCCCCATCACACACTGCTGTGGTCACAGCCGTTTGGCTACACAGCACCTCCTGGATGTGCTCAAGGCACTGGGTCTCTCCTTGGATAAAGGAATCAAAACGTGGCCTGTATCTTCTGATGTCTTTGTAGTCTTCATGTCTGCTGTGGCCTCTTCACACACTACCTGCTGACTGTCTGCATTTAAAGCAAGCCTGACATTATTAATGAGTTTTCTGGATTAAAAATAACTGACAACAAATATGAAAGAATTCCTTTCTCTTTTTTTTTTCCTGCACAAGAGAAACAGCACAATGTCATACGTATTTCCTAATTAAAAACTTTAAATGCTGTTGCTATAGAATAATGCCAAAATTAACAAAGGCACATAAAATAAACCAAATTACTGAAGACCAACAGAATCAAATTCAAAGACAAGATGAAAATGTATCACTATAATGTTTTATTGCTTGTGTATACTGCATAAAATTACCACATAAAATTTTGTTCTAAACCATCATAGGCAGCTATGTCAAATCATCCAATGCTGAGCCTCCAGAAATAGAAATTTAAGGGACTGTAAGTGACAGGACAACGGGTAATGGGTTAAAACTTAAACAGGGGAAGCTTAGGTTGGATATAAGGAAGAAGTTCGTTGCTGTTAGGGTGGTGAGGCACTGGAATGGGTTACCCAAGGAGGCTGTGAATGCTCCATCCGTGGCGGTGTTCAAGGCCAGGCTGGACAGCCTTGGGTGACATGATTTAGTGTGAGGTGTCCCTGCCCATGGCAGGGGGTTGGAACCAGATGATCTTAAGGTCCTTTGCAACCCAAACTGTTCTATGATTCTATGAACTGGCTGACTGCTCATTTCTCCGCTTTTCAGACTCTGGAAACCTGGATGGTCCAAGCTCCCTTTGTTAGCTCTCTTGAAAAAAGGAGACCATGTGCCACCTGAAAGCTAAGAGAAGACAGCATATTTTATCAAGCCACGAGTGGTACACGAGTACACGAGTCAGGGCCATTTGGCAGATTTTTTATTCCTCCAAAGCAACCAGTTTATACACCCTAGCATCACTGTTTCAGGCAGAGGTTCAGCATTACCACTTCCAATGCTGCCATCTATTGGCTGAGGTGGGCTTTCATATTTTATAATCTTGCCACATTTTCCTTATCAGCTTTTTGTACTTTCACTGTTTTTTTCTCAGTGGGATTTATCTGAATAAACATACACACCTGCAATAAGAGCACCTACCGAGAATTGCCTCAGGCTTCCTTGAAAATCAGTAGAAGAAACTAGCATTTCTGGGGTGTGATTCACTTCACCCCAAAGTAGTTAACTAATATACATCAGATGAATACACCCACAAAGTATTACTGTGCTTTGCCAGTGGCTATAATGGGATCTGAAGAGTAACTAGCTCAGGTGCAGAGATCACTGTCACACTGTAAGCAAGAACAGAAAGACAGCAAAAGGAACACTACCTCCTTATCCAACAGGGAAAGTCTTCAAAGATGCTGCTAATTTTTAATTCTTTATCCTGTATCCAATGAGGCCACAGGTACTGCAGAAGACAGATATTAACTACATTTAACTTTAGATAAGAGTGATAACATTTGGTCAGAAGTCCAGCTCCACTTCATATTTTCTTTGGCAATAAAATCATCTTTAAGATGTGTCTGCGTCTTCCTGCTCCTCTGCCTTTGGTAGCCTGTCCACTTCCCTCCTCATAATGGCCAGCTAAGGAGAAGAAGTCTCACATATTGTTTTCTGCACACAAATGCACATACCCCCCAGAAAGGGCTGTCAATCTTTTTCTATAAAATTTCAGAATTGCAGATTCAGAACTGGACTTAAGTAGGATTTGGTTTAATCCAGAAATAGAATCTGCATCATGGCTGAAAACCTACTACAAATAATGTAATGTTAAATATGATTTTGTCTTAACAAAGGACAAGCAGAGTCAATAATTTCAGTGCTCTAGCACTTTAGTCTACAGATCTAAAGGTGACGTTTTTGATTATGCTTAAGTTGGTAGAGAAATACTGCAATAATGCAATCTTTGAAAAATAATGGCTTACATACAAATTTGCACTAGTTTAACGAAGCCACACATTTGAATGTGACAGATGTGCACTTCTTGAACAGTGGTACAAGAGTAAGAGATTACTGCCTAGTTTCCAATTTCCTATCATTGCCTCCCTGTGCTTAAAACTACCACTTTTCCAAATCTGATGGCCAGAATGCTCTTTTCATCTTATATAAGCAGTAAAGTGTGTGAAGGTTTAAAATCTACATTTTTTACAAAGCTCCATTCATTACAGTCCTTGCTTCATAAAACATAAGTTAATGAACTTACTATTATATAAATTATTACATAAACATTAATGAATCTGAGTATCTGACAAATGCTCTCTGTCTAGACACGACAGCTGCAAATGCTGTTTCTTATGAGAGATTTTTCCTGCTCTAATAGCTGTTCTAGTCTAACGTTTCATTCTCTTTCCAGGAAACATCACCCTATTTTCAGCCCTGTTTGAGACTAACATTCAGCCACTGGAGCAACACTGAAAGCCACAAGGAACACGGCAACCCGAGAAAGAAGTTGGAGAGGGACATGTTGCATTATGAGACACCACTGATAAAAACTTGTAACTAAAACTAAACCTCCCCTGTGATGCTTCTGGCCCCAAACCTGGGAGGAAAAATCTCATGTTGGAATCAAAAGCCACCCTTTCTTCACCAGCATTAGCTCTGGGAAAGAAACTGCAGGGGTATTCACTTCATTGTAGACCCAGTTTACATTTTTCATGTTTGATGGGCATGGGGAAAAAAAGAAAAAAAAAAAAAAAAAAAGGATTTGCAAAAAATCATGCTGCTCACACACAGACCCGTGAAAATGCTAGCTCAGTAGAGCTCCACAGACCGAACAGAAAGTTTAGAAACCAGTTTAGGAAAACAACAGTAATCAGAAGACCAGAGTCCCAGTCATCAACAAGCACAATCATCACCACATCCCACCCTGGTTTTGGCTACCAATTCAGTTTGTTCCGTATTGCACATGCCCTAGGGCTGGAGGAGGTAGGGGTGGCAGACGGGATTGCAGCAGTTCGCACCACCGTCCCTGTGAGGGCCGGGTGCCTACAACGGGGCAGCCCGCAGCCGGAGAACACTGTACCGGGGCCACGCTGGCACCCCGGGAGCCGGACCCTGCCGGTGCCTCCCTGTATGCCCACGAGATGGCGCCGCGGGACCGGAGATGGATGGGCGGGCGGGCGGAAGGTTTGTTCACCGCCCTCGTCCTCGCCGGAAGAAAGGGAAGGAGGAAGTAGCGGAGTTTCCGCGCAGTTTCCCTCGGCTCTCCTTGCTCTCCGGAGCCGCAGGCAGCCCGTGTGGGTGTGTGGACGGTGGTGCCCCTGTGCAGGCCGCGGATCAGGCCTCCCGCCTTACTGGTCCGCGGCGGGACTGTTGAGGGAGGGGGCGAACCGGGGCGAGCGGCGGCGTGAGGGGGAAGAGAGCAGCGCGGCAGGAAGTTTTGCGTTCGAGCTTTGCGGGGCGCAGAGGTGGTGTGTGTGCGGGTGGCAGCTCGGCTGTACGGGCTCGGGGCTGTTCATTTCGTTTCCTCTGCAAAATGCTGGCCTCCGGGCTGAGGCGGGGTGTAGAGCTCTGGCGAGAGGGTGATCCGTATGCTGGGGAGCGCGCCGGTGTGAGCTTGGGCTTAAGGGTTTGTTTTCCTGTCAGCCTTTTGATTTGTTTGCCCGATTTGGCAGAGACATGAGCTGCTTATGGGTTTTGTGATCTGTAAAGTCACTGACCGGAGTCTGTATGGCGTCTGCGAGACGAGGGAAGGAATGTTGCTTTCACAAGCAGTAGAGTAGAAGTTTCATCCTTTCCCTCGTTTATGGGTAAACTGCCAAGCCATATATGAAACATAAGCTAATTTGGGCTACTAATAATTGTGCAGCTCTTAGCACTGTGCTTTTGGTCTGTGGCTTTTGGCTCAGTTAGCTTTTGGGTTTGCGTCCTGGATCTCAAGAGAAGAAAAACCCTCTTTTTGGGATCAGCAGAGGATTATGCTGTCTCATCTCTGCTCAGGTCAGAAGAGCTGTAATGCGTATGATAAAGTTTGGTCTGCATGCTTTGGTCACAGGTCTAGCAATTAAATGTGGATTGTCCCTGCGATGAATGCAGTTTTGTCTTATGTGTAGTTTCCCTTCCATTCGCAGGAATTGCTGCTACTGGTGTAAAGACAGTGCTGTGAAGACATCATAGTGATAGGTAGGTCTTCATAGGTCAACTAATTCTCCTGTTCAGATGATGACCAGCTGTACCTGTATCCTAACTGCTGGACAGGTCTTGTATTTTGAGCCATTCACGAGCAAGAATGCAGTACATGGTGTTAGGAATTTAGGGAAATAACTTATACTGCTGACTGTCTCAGGAATCACAGGCTTATCTGTGTGACTAAGTAGGGCGCTTCGGTATTAAAGTCATATATGTAGTTATATATAAAGCCAGCAATGCACAGTACTAATCTGAAGCACAGAGTGTCAAAACACTTTCCTGACATTTCCCTTTTCTGGTGGTGACTCTGCGCCAAGAGTAAGCATTAGAAGTATAAAATGAAACAGGTGTTTTTAAGAAGTTGTACACTTTAGGTGTTGTTACATGGCATGGTTTTTCTTGCTGAATCTTTCAGATATTTTTAAAGAGTATGTAGTAGGGTGAGTTTAAAAATACACAGCACAAATTGGTGTTTAACACCTTAAATTGCGAAACTTTTTCTGATCGGTTGTTGTGGAAACAGTATTCATAGGTTCAGGAAATTGGCAGTCTGGCTTTAAATTCCAGAACCAGTTTGGAGCTGAAAAAGTTATGTCAGCTGTCACTTGGTAAACAGGGGGAAATGTACCTGGAAAAGTAATTCCTGTATGCATACTCTAGTGTTATATCTTACTGAACATCTCTAATCAATTTGCCAGAAACTGAATGCTGAGTTAGGGGCATTTCTGGCCTGACTGAGGAAGACACTTCTCACAGGCTAAAGAAGCAGGGAGGAAAGCAGCAGTGGGGAAAGGACAGGTCAGCTGTCTGTTCTTTTGGGCATTTCTGATTTAAATGTATTTTGCCTTTCGAGGAAAGGTTTATGTAATTTTTTTTGTTATTGTTGAAATATGTTGAATTTATTGAAATTTCGCCGTTGTTTAATAACATCTTGTATTTTTATCTTACTGTGGTGCCACTGGTTAATCTTGTTCACATTGGTATTCTGAATAGCCAAACCCTCCTTTATCCCGCATCGGTGCTTCTGGTTGTACCTGTCGCCTCCAGTGTGGCAACCATGTGGCAGCACTATATCCAACACACCACAAGAGGGCTTTGCTCCCAGAATATGAGTTGCATTACCAAGTTATAAAAAACAATGATTCGTGGTTATGTTTCAAAATATGACAGACTTTGTCTCAACTTCCTTTGACTCACTCTGGGATTAGGTGCTGTCATTGCTTTGATCAAATTTATTTATTTTCACTAATGCTTACTTGCCTCAGGTTGGTAAGGAGACAGATGTGCTTTGATTTAAGGGAGTACATCTGTATTTAATTGTCAGTGAGGAAATATTTTAAAACTGAGGAAAGGAAGTAATAAAATTTATTTTAAAAATAACTTTTGCATCATTAATGGTCAGCATAGGCAAACAGATTTCTTACTCATTTTAAAGTCTACTTTTGCTAGAGGGTTTCAAATGTTCAGTTGTGTCCATATTTTATTTTTTAAAGTATAAATTATAGAAGTAGAGTTATCAACACATTTTGTGCTTCTTGTCATGTTTCACATTTTATGTAGTTTGTTTTGGAAGAGTAATTCAGCTGAAAATTTAGTGTCCCAGCTTGCAACATTGTTATGCTCTGCTTTATGTTTGTAGTCTAATGTTTCATAAATAATTTATTAAAATTATTAATGTTTCTGTGTTTGACAAAACAGGTTTTTCATATTTAGTGAATTAATGTAGTTGGATAGTTTTGCCAGAGTTTTTCCTCTCCTTCTCCTTTAGAAACTATGTATTAATAATAAAGTATCAAAATTCACCACTTAAAAAGTGTTTTTATATTAAGCTTCAACCCTGATTTCTGTTTATGCTGAAGCTGGTTCCAAGAATCTTTGTCAGGTAGGAATTATGAGTGAACAAGAAAATGAAATACACATACTTTTTCTAAAGTGGAAAATGAAAGAATCAGCTACCATGGGCTTAGGTATGAGGAAAAAGATGCTGTGACAACATTGACAGTATCCAGGTGTATATAGGGAAGGGACAAAAGTTGTATGTTTATGTCGTGGGAGTGAAGTTTTAAAGAGGGCTAGCATGGGAAATGAGATGTTTGAAATGAGCAAAGAGGGGTATCACAAGAGTCCTTTATGTACATGCGTGTCTCAGGTGTTACAAGTCACCACAGTGTTTCACAGTGACCTCAGCACTAGGTTTTTGTCTTCCTCCAAGCAGGCAGGAGAGAATACAATGAACTCGCACACTTTGGTTGCCTAACGTCTGATTCTACAATCCCTAGCTTGCATGAGTCATCCCGTTGATTGTAAGGGGACTGCTCATGTATGTAGGTTTTCTTGTAGGTAGATTGGTGTGACCAAGGGTTTATAGCTTTGAGCATAGTGTAGGCTTTGCAAAGGATAATAATTTGAAGTAGCAGCATGATTTGCATTTTCTTTGAATGTGGCTCATCCTTATTTTCCTTTCATGCAGCATGACTTGTCTTAGAGACAAACTGTTGTTGTTTAATCAGTTCAGACAGAACACAGCTGGTGTATATACTAAATTCATATTCATTTTGAAAAATCCAGTTTTAAACTGGTATAAATCTGCAACAGTTGTAAGTGCTGTCTTGGCTATATTCCAGTGTTGCTGGGAATCACATTTGACTGTGTCTTAGGGGTATCAGTGGAAGTTTAGTGTACTGAGTTTCTGTTACCTTTCACTGTCATTCATGTGACATAAAGTTCAAATCAAGGTTGAGAGCATCCGGAGAAATATGTGGATGAAGCAGCTAACATCTTAATAAAATAATTGTCAGGTAGGGAGGGGTTTCAGATTTTCAGTGATTCCTCTTGGTAAATCACACTGAAAATTATCATAATTATAAATCCTGCCTGGTGGTTATAGATAGCTTGTTTTCCATCTCTTCTGTTACCAAGAAGAAAGATAAAGTGAAAGAAGGTACTGTAAGTGATTATAAGTGCGCCACAGATTTGAACAGAGTCAAGATGCTATCCTGGTTTCAGCCTGTTTTAATCATTTTATAGTAATTGCTTCCTTTATATATGTCCCTGAGCAGACACCACTAAAAAGTGAGAACGGTGTGTTTTGTTAAAGTTTGTTATTTTTGTTCAGCATTTGGAAAATAAAGGTTGTAAAAGTATAAAGTGCGTGAGAAACTAGAAAATGGTACGGGGGGGAAAAGGATTCAGTCACAGCATTTTAGGCTGCATAGTGTAGAAGTTTCCCTTTTCACCTTCTTATTGTAATGGGGGATTTTAAGATCTGGGATTTTTTATTGATGCTTCAACGAGTCACAACAGTGAAGAGATATTTAACAGCTATAGGCCATAGTATCCAAGTTTAACAAAAATATATTCAGTGCTTGTGGCCATTTTAATACATACATTCTCATGTATGTATTAAAAGTTACTGTTCTCTTTTCCAGTTCATCTTGATCACCAGAAGAAACTCCACAAGAGATGGTAAGTGGTCTTTATGGGTTTCTATGTAAGAACTTAGTCACTTTTTATATACAAAATGCATATAAACAACTTACTGAACTGTCAGTGCAGACATGCAAAAATTAGAAGTGAAAATAGCTAGATTGCTCTAGAAATAGAATTCAGAATGTAACAGTGGATGATTTGTCTACTCCTGGGAAGACTCCAGAGACATAACAGGAAAATAACAGAGGACTCTGATCGTTTGCCTTAGATTTATAGCTTTTGTTTCCTTGAGGAAATCTCTTATTTCCATTTATTCTGCAGCTGAAAAAGCACAGACACAAAACTAAGTTAAACTTTAAAGTGTTCCTTTCCCTTTTCCACCCCAATCTAAAACATTTCTGTAATTTCTTTTTTAACAGATGTATTTTTAAAATTCAAATGTAAAAGGGATTTCAAGGGTCACTTGCAACAAAAAAGCCACAGAAAGTAGTTGGACAGGCACCAGCATCACAGTTCTGTCTACATGAACTGGCTTTTTGTCTTCTTTTCCCTTAAGTTAACAACTGGAGCTAGTCAGCTAGACAAATCAGCCAGCTGGATTCCAGAGCTTTCAGTAAAGTGATGAAGGCCCTTTTTAGAAACATTTTTGAAGAACTGGAGATAATTTTTGATAATTAAAAGAATATGTTGTCTTCTTTGGAAATACATAGAATGTAGGAGATACTTGCTTTTGTCAAGCTTCTTGATGCTTCAAAAACTGTTTTTTTAAGTACTGGGAAAAAATAGAATATTCCGAAAGTAACCTGCAAATGTATCAGATTTGACAACAGGTTGCTGTCTGACTGCTGAAGGATGAGAAGTCAATGTGGCATTCTTAAGCAAAGCAAGAACAGTGAATAAAATGTTGTTCTTCCCAGCTTTTAGGTGGCTGGATGATTAAGAATGAAGAAATTCCATATGGAAGACAGATGCTTTTCTTGCACCCACTCATGTTAAGAATAAATATTCTGAAATGCATGGTCTCGTAGTAGTGCAGTGTTAAACCTTTTGGTTTGGAGAATCAGAATAAAGTTTCACTCCTATGAATTGTTCCTTTTCAGGAAAGATAAATTGTCTAGAATTTTAAGTCACATAGCTGAGTCCCACAGCCCTTCACAAACAGGGTGCAATGTTTGATCAGAAATATCCTAAAGAATGCGAGTTTGTTGTCGTGTATTTTCTTTATGGACTCTTTTAGCTGGATGAATTTTGTTTCCGAGAGTGCTTCCCAATGACCTTAAGAAGAGATTGTATTTATAGATCTCTTATGGGATAACAAGCTAAATTTCACAGAAAGAGGGGAAACATGAAAATAAATACAAGTAAATGAAATTAACCTCTCTTGAAATTGTTGGCATTAATAGAAGGTATTTCTTAGGGAGGTTTATTCTGTTTTGTTTTGGAATTATTTTTTCCCAGAAACTTATTCCTTTAAGGCTACAGAATGGTGCCAGTGCAGATCAAGAAAACACACTTAAAGAAAGATTTTTGTCTTATATGTCTCTAAAAAAAAAAAAACCAAACAAAAAAACCCAACTAAGCTAATTAAGGCCTGTGAATGTTAACCTTCGTCTGAAAACATCAGCTAAATCTCGCCTTAGTTTTGAGTGTTTGCCAAAGCATGGCTTAATTAAAATTCTTTCAATTTAAAGTACAGGCATTCTGATTTGGCCCAGATAAAAGATTTTCTATAGAAATTAAGAGGTGAGGGAAAGAAAAAAAGAAATTTGTTATACTTCTTCCAGGCTCTAGTTTACTTTATGGCTTTCTTTTAAAAAAGAAAGCCTTATTTCCCCTCATTTTGAAAGTAGGATGAGGGTGGAGATGAAATGGCCTGTACAAAGGGGGCTTAATGCTAGAGGATCTGTGGGGCTTTGTAGTCACTGGTGAAATCTGAACAGCATGAAACTTTTTTATTTTCAGGAAAACTAAGATTAGGTGGAAGACAGGAGACGGTGTGTTACAGTATGCTTCTTTCTATAGAACCATTTTTCCATGTACTGCATCAGTGGTACTTTATTACCCCTTTTCATATGTTGGTTGCTGATGAGTACAAAAGGGAGATTACTGGCAGCTTGCACTTGGCTAAATACACTCTTGTTTTTGATCGAGGCCATGATGGATATATGAGCTTGGCTGAATTGCCATTTGACCTTTTCTGAGAAACTTATTTTGGCAGGCAGATGGAGGAAATATGTTACTGGATAAAATGAATGCCTTTGTTTAATATGGAGGAATTCTAATCTCTTGTGTTTGCTGTCTGCGGATTTGGAAATCAGGTGTAGGTTGTAATACATACACCTTGGAATGACTCAGTTCTTACAACTCACATAAGCAGCTAAGGAATTGTGGAATATATCCACACAGCATATCCTCTAAAAAGAGCCAGTTCCAACTGTAGTAGCACAAATACTTGAAAAATACCTTCTGGAGACTACAAGTTTCTGTTGCTGATTCTTCACTGGTAGTTGTGTTGATGCAAAACCAATCTCCTGTAATAGTAATAAAGTGTAGTGCAATTGTACTGAGTTAATACTTGTCCTCTTTTAGACCTCAATTACTGTTTGTTTTCTTTCTTTTTGGTGTTCTTTCCCTCTCCCCCGTGTTTTGGCCACAGGAAGACACTGAACCATGGTATTCTCAGCAAGTGTACGCAAAATACTGGAAGCACTATGACTTAGCCATGCGCTGGATGCGTAGACACCAGCGGGCCTACAGGAAAGCCATGGAGTCCTTTTATCAGCTACCATGGCATCTTCCTGCAGCCTTTCCAACTAGTCACTACTCAGGTTGGGGTGGGACTGACTTCCCACATACCCAAGGCTATTCTTCCAGCTCTAGGCCAAGTGGCAGAGCTGTGTATCAGAGGGGAGCTCAGCAATATGCAAATGCCCACCAAGAGAGGGAGGATTCTGACGAGGATTCTGAAATGGAGGAGGACTCTGAGTCTGAAGGGGAGATAGAATGTGACTTGAGTAACATGGAGATCACGGAGGAGCTTCGCCAGTTTTTTGCGCAGACAGAGGCACACCGGGAAGAGCTGCGTAAGTGAATGCTTATTCTATGTTTTCTGGTTCTTGGTGGCCATAGCATTGAATGATGGATGGTTTCAGCACTTAAGGTTTTGTAATGATGGGTACTGCAATGGAGCCAGCCAAAGAGAATGAAGTAGGGAAAGCTGATGGGTGCAGTTAAATACCATGCATTACAAATAAGTCTCAGAAAATGTTTAAAGGTTTTTTGGTACGAGGGAGAGAAAATTACGACTACAAAGAGGAGAATAGCATATTTGTCCAGAATATATTATTCTTCAGTGCTGAAGAAAAAACTCCAGAATTTTTATGGTTAAATCTAGTTAATATGCTACATGTTTGAGAAGGGAACCCAAAGGAAGTGCTTTACTACCTCTTTGAACCTTAGAGTGAAACCTCAATGTATTTTATAACATGGAGCATCCATTTTGCTTGTTATTCTTTGGCTAACCCAACAGTAACATTTCATGACCTTTTTCTTCTCCCTCTGCATCCCTAGGGTACTCTTCATTCTGTAGTATACCACAAGTTTCTCTTTGTTTTACATCTTGATCTGGACCCAAGTCCTTAAGGAGGGAATGTAAGCCAAAGAATTTTCTCAGGTCTTAATCCTCAGAGGTATTGGTCATCTTTGTTTCTATGAAATCCTTAAAAGAAATAAAAACTATGCAGTACTTCATTGACACATTACTGTATATACAAATGTTGCAGGCACATTTATTATCTGTTTTAAAAAAGCAGCATCGTGAAGATAACTTCCACATGACTCCAGTAGGAAATAACCCAGAATGAATGATCAATAGAGCTTTCTCTGGAAGAGGGAGATGTTCTAAAAACACATAATAAACACAGTGATGGGGAGGAAGAGATAAAAATTGTGTTGTTTTAAATTCTTTGATCAGAGGGTATCTGTTGAGCTGAAACACCACAGCTTAACTTCACACTTCCCATCAGTATGATGCATGGTTGATCTTAAGGAGCTCAGTGTTAGTGCCTGACGTGCATCCATTTCTCATCATGCTTTCACAGAATCAGCTTGGTGCTCTGTTGAAATGTTCCTTTAATGAAGTACATAATGTTTTAATATGCTTGTTAGTGTCTGGAAATGCAGTTTATTTTCTTTGGCTTTAAGTTGTCTTTATGGTTAGTGGTGCTTAATGGTATGCGAATGATTGACGTGGTATCCTTGAAATTGGGAAATCTGGCCTCAGATATTCTCTATTGCAAATATACTAGATGACCTTGGTATAGCTATTTAATCTCTTCCTGACCTCTCACTGGCTGCTCTTCCTAAAGATATGATTTGATTCTTTATGATGAGCAGATAAATTAGGAGAAGGTTTGTGACTCCAGAATACAGATTTTACTTTTGTTCCTTCCACCACAGTGGTACCTGGAGCCTTTTGGAATAATTAGGTCTCTGCTGCATGCCATGTAGTAGCCTAGTTCTGTGTAAGCATAATTCCATTCACTTCAGTGGCACTATTTCAGATCTTCATGCAAATTTAAGCCAAATCTGGTCTTTAGCTACTACTTGCCTCAGTTTCCTGAGTAGTTTCCCTGCTAAGTGAGGTTAGTAATAATAATCTGTAATTCCTCAAAGCATGAGAAAGTAAGCAAGTACTTGATTTAATTGAAGTTTTAAAGTGCTGCGGAGCTCTTGGGTGAACAGTGGTATCTAAATGCTAAATTTTGTGAGTAGGAAAAAATACGATAGGATCTTACTCAGAAATATTTTTTTTTCTTGCATGGTAAGGGAAAAGGAAAATAGAATGAAACAGATTTTTCTAATTCTGTTAATGTTTCTCAGAAGAAGAAACATAAACAGCAGAAGGAGAGGAAAATCATTGTTTACCTGATGGCATGGAAATGAGCTGGTATGGCAGACATGTTGAAGGCAGTAGTACTCTACTTCAGGAGGTAGTGTTATTTTCTTGGATGCTGTTTCTGAACAAAATGAAATTTGGGGTTCATTAAGCTGCAATCCATGATGATGCTGTCATGTTGTATCTTTTCATGCTGTGCTGAAGAGTGATTCTGTCATTCTGTATCAATGTTCAAGAAGATGGAGGTAATACATCTTTGTAGATGCATTTCTTTTGTAAGAAACCCACAGTTGCTTAAGTAACTGACTTTTCCTTTTAATCCCCAACTGTGTGTCCTGGGCTGCTCCCCCTAGCTTAGGAGGAGATTTGTAGAGAAACTTGTGCACTAAAAAGCTGAATAACACCTAAAATTTAGGCATCTATGTCCAGCAAAGACGTTTGTAATGATAAAGAGTTTTAAATTTTCTTTATGAACTGGAAAATAGTGTTTGGGTATGTCAGAGTGGAACACCAATAGTGACTTCAGCTTTCAGTTGAAGTATAAGTCAGCTGTTAAGGAAGGTTAGAGGGGAGGGCTGTGTCTCATGTTTTCTTTCTCTGGCATAAATAAGAGGCTATAGGTGGAGTTCACAGCCTTTGACTCCTGCACCTTGACATGCACTTGGCTTGCTCTTCTTTTAAAATGAATAGCATGCACGTTTGGTACATGTTTGTTGGCAATTTACTGGAGTGTGAGACACATTGGAAAAGAAGAGCAGTGGGACAAATAGAAAGGGGGATTTGGCACATAAGGAAGGGGATGCTAGTACAGAGGAGTGGAGGTCTAATTTGTCTTTGTGAAGGATGACTTCCATAAGTCTGGTGTTTTTCAAGCCCTGCAAAATTAGGAAATGCTGTGCAGCATTAATACGGTTATTTGGATATGCATAATAAGTCTTCATTTCCCAAGTAAGATATAGCTGGTTCCCACACTTCATCCATGTCTCATCAACATGTAGAAGGATAATCAAAAGAACTGAAACAAATCCTAGCTGATGTCAACTCTTCACTTCTAATGCTTGGTCTAGTGTCTGCTAGAGGTGATCACAGACATCAGGAGCTAAGAGGAGCTAAGATCTTGCGAACTGTAACTGTGGAAGATTTACACAGGTCTGAGATGTAGGTGGGAAAGACAGTTGCGTCTGGATTGTGACATGCAAGTGTTAGTGCTAATTGTAAAGAGAAGAGTTTCAAAGAAAGCTGTCCTGTCAGACTAGCCAAAGAGGAAAGCTTCAGGTTTATTTCATTTCTCAGTAACTGCCACAAGCTTTAAGAACTAGAAGATTCCTCACTTCTGTAGCGATTTTTTTTTTCTTTTTGTTCTGTTTTCACAGTGGGCATTTGCAGTGGTTGGCTGACTTGCATAATAAAGCCTTTGAAACTGGCAAACTATGAGCCTTGCTGCATGATTTAACACTTCAGCAGTGATACAGTTGTTCACAACCAATCTCTTCTAAAACAGTCTGCTTTTTGTATTTGAATTCATGTCAAATTCTTACTAGTTTTTAGGTTCATGTCATGTATTGCAGTCAAGTTATGTGTTCCTGGAATGCCCCATAGTAATTGGGAGTGTTTTGCTGAGGCTGTATGAACTCAAGCATATTAATGCAATACAAACTTATATTGTATTCTAGATATATGGTACATTTGGTTATGATGTGATGCCCCTACAGACAGTTTACATTTCTCTGCAGTTATTTCTTCATATGCAATTGTAATTGTGTAGTGATTCTGTTTAGGGATTTCTCGTCAGGTTAGTCTGTTGTTCTAGTTCTCCATGTAACTGGTGATCCTGATATACTGTGCTTCTTGGAGATGTTTTTAGTTGCATTTGAAAATATTCCCTCTGGCCATTGAAATTCATGAAGTTATTTCTGGGTTACCATACCTGTCAGATCTAGATAGTGTACTGAATTCTCCAAGCATCCTAGGTGTAAAGAACAGAATACAGTAAGTTACCTTTTTATATTTGCAAGAATTAAAACGGCAAAAACCAAGAAAGGAATATGCCCAAGCCTAGCAAATCTGTAAATTATCTAATTGCACATATTTCTTACACTGTTAAATTTAGCCTTTGAAGCATGTAGCTTGTCCTTATGCAGTTTTTCTTTGTTCCCTTTTTACAAGAGAAAGTGACTTCTGTAATTGAGTGAGTACAGTATTGTAAGTACATTAGGAACCATTCTGTGGTACTCAGCAGGCAATGAGAGTGTTCTTTATTTAAAAACAAAGAAAAGCAAAGGAAAGTACCATCATGTCAGTTCATTACTGAAGGATAATAGTCTGCCAATTGTTAATGCTGTGACTAGCTTTTTCCATTAAAGCCTCTGTATTGCCCACACATACCCTCCAGCTTTTCCCAAAATAATGTTGTCTCAACTTATAATTTTCATGCCAGATGGAAAACCTTTAAAAAAAATTGAAGGGAAATGGTGAATGAAGATGTTTGTTTTAAATCTGCAATTTGTAGGTTTTTTTCCCTCGGGTTTCTTTTTCTCTGAGAGATGACAGTTGTCACTGCCTCTTCTGTGAAGAGGTAGTAATGGAATTTTCCATGTTTTGTAACTTGTTTGAATAGTACCAGATCCGTGAAGCTTTTGGTTTTGTTTAAGGCCTGCGTGCTTCCTTGGAAAACAGACTTTGATCGAAGTTTTTGCCACCATGTTTTCCATCTTTCCTTCATTTCTCCCTGTTCTTCATCTGGTTTTCTCTCCATCAGACTGTAGTTCAGATCCTTAGTCTTGGTCACCAGCATCTCTTTCATTTCTTCTTCCCTACACTAAATTTTCAAAACAGTGTAGATGGCAAAGTTACAAATATCCTCTCAACTTCCTTGGCTTTGTCAGCCTGGGTTGTCACATGAACTTCTACCATTCTCTTTAGAAGTTGGATCGCTGAAGCTTCTGAAGAAATGCTTGTGAAGTAAGAGTGTTCTCTGCAGTACGTGTGGGCGTTTGGGAGATGCGTCTGAACCACATTCCTCTATGAACTGAAGGAGAAATGTGAAAGGCTTTCCTTTTATACCATGTCTCTGCTTTGATGATTGAACCTTTTATTGTGTAGCAGCAGAATCTTCTGAAGCGCACACACTGTGTCCAGTGTAGAGGCTGTGTTATTTGGTACTGGAAGCCAACAGCTGGAAGAAAAAAAAAAAATCCTTCTTACTAGAGAAACAAGGAAAAGTGCTGCAATTTTTACTGTTAATATTAAAAACTAATCTGTACTCGCAAAAATAGAGAGTCTGAATTGCATTTGGAGAGTAACAGTTGTGGACGTAGTTTTATATCTGTTTCATAAGAAATGTTATCTCTGTACTGAGAGTATCAATTTGAGAATTCAGACGTTCCTGGAAATAGCCAAGAAAATGTCCTTGGATCTCATACTAGGAACAGAATTAGAGCTTAGGAGAATGTGTAGTTTTGCTGTGTGGACCTGTGTCTTTCCTATCAATCCAACACATGTTGTAACAAGTGGACACTATGCTGTACTTGCCACTACAGGAATTAATGGAAGAGAGACACTAGAAAGCTTGAGGTGCTGCTGAGGAAACTGTGCTTTTTGTTTCACTGGACCAGACAGTTGGAAATGGATATCCTCTGCTGAATGCTCAGGATAGTTGCGTGAGGGTTAATACACAGAACTGGAAATTATATGTGAAATTTTTCTTACTCGTTATGTGCCTCTGGCTGAAACTTTTTGACAGTGTTGGCAACCCCTAAAACTATGCAAGTGCAAGGCCAGGCTTGTTTTCTTCTGCTGAGAGATGCTTCAGTTTTCAGCTTCCAGGTGGCATCTGAGGATGCTGTGGACCAGGCTCCTGTGCATGTATGCAGCCTGGACAGTTGGGTAGAGCTCGGGCCTGGAGTGCCACTTCCCTGTTTTCAAGTGGCTGTACTGGGCTCAGACCTTTGTAAGCATGTTGTGGATTTCTAGTATATTTGATGGAAATGAAGAGTGCTGTCTTAATATGTATTAAGCTTTGGAAACCTGTGTTGGAAATGTCACCCTTTATTTGTCTGTCTAATGTGTTCCTGTTATTGTAGTGGAGATAATGCATACCACAGGTGGCTTGTTGAGAGTTTCAATTTCTTCAGATTTATGAGGGATTTTGGGTACCTTAGCAGGAAGTAAGCAAATGCCTCAAGTGGTAAAAGAATGAACTGAGAAGTATTGCTCATTCCAGACCTTTCGCTTAACATTTAAGTTAGATGTCATCCCTGTGACCAGAGCACATTGTGTCAACATCATCTTTGCTGAACAAATAGGGATTTGAGCTGCTCTTTCTTCCAGAGAACTATTGTCCTTAAGTTATTCATGAGGCCATAAGAGAAGTCTGGTAATCTTGTATTGTTGCTGCTCTTAGTGAATCTGTGGTAAAATTACTTGTGACTGAACTTCAGTGACTTGTCTTGAGGATACAAGAATGAGATGTGCAGGACAGAGGCAGATCACTGCTCCTCTCAGCTGCCCTGGCCCTCACCATCCATGTGCTAGATCTGCTTTCGATAGCTGGTATAAGAAAGATCCTGTGGAAACAGGTCAGTGGCTTGCTGTGATGAATTAGCTATTGAAACTTTCTCCTTACAGAGAAAATACATGTGGTAACTCAGTTTTAGGTCAAGTAAGTAGAGTGTCAGTGCCTGCTTTGTGTCCATGCAGTTTCCAAGGTTTGAGGGTATTGCTGGGATTGTACCTGGACTTTGGCAAAGAACTACCAGGTAGACTCCAGGGCTGAAATACCACATATAGAATCCTTCCCCAGTCTTGTAAGAGCAAAACCAGCTTTCAGAATGCTGTTATGGAAGGTTGGTTCACATGGGAACAGTTCAGTGTGGGAAGATGCAGACACTACTTAAACTCAGAACTTGTGCTGGTAATTTTTTGAAGGCAGGTCTGCCTGCTTACTTATGCCGTTAGCATTTGCAGCTGCTCTGAGTGGCTCCTCAAGTCTTCTCTCCATTCTTTGTCCCTGCATGGGAGCCTATGAAAGCAGCTGCAGCTGCTGCGGAAAAGAGCAGGTGAGACCATGCTGACAGATACAGCTCTAGGGAAAAGTGGCATAAAAGCTGCTCTGTGCTAATCAGTTATCTTGGGCAGTCTTTCTTTATAGTTTATGCACTTTCCCATTTCCCCTAAAATTCCTTGGTTACTTGTTCCATCTAAGTGCCACATGGATCATTTCTGCATCTCTGAATGATTTTACTTAGGAGACAGGGAGAGAGCTCGTGTCTCAGTTCTGTGCTGATAAATTTGAATTCATTCACCTTTAGCATAGTACTCTCAACCCTGTAAGTGGAAAGAGTGACAGTGTGGGCTGTGAATTAAGCATTTTCTAACACAGCCTCTTTTGTATCTACCTGGGGGATCTGCTTCTGTACCAAGAATGTTTAAAGTTTCAGCAGTGGAGTAATTGTGAAAAAAATGGTGCTCTTTATCTACAAAATCTGCTCAGAATCTGCAACAGAGTAGGGCAGCAAAATATCTCAAGTGTTACACATTTTAGATGTATCTGTTATAATGTAAACTTCTTGTACAGATTTGCTTGGAGACACAACATTTACCCCTGTTAATTTTATTGGGTGTTGTTAATACCAAGACTTCAAAAGCATCATTTCCTTTTCAACATCTCTCACTGTGCCTCAGTTGTATCAGAAGCATACAGATGGAATTCACATCCCTTGTCGTTTGTGAGATGTGGGTGCTGCGGAGGCAGAAACTGAGAGTTCAGAGACTTCTGTCTGCCTGGGTCTTCTTGAATCTAATTTTCTCGCATGCTCAAAATCGAGTGAGACAGATAGACAGAGGCTGTTAGGCTTCCCATCTCAGACTTAGGTGGCCTTTGCAGACTTCCATCATGACCTTGGGCATGCCATTTGGGGCTAGGTTCGTAAAAGCTTGCAACAGAGGTGGAATTTAGAAACAGATGTCCAAAATAATAATCTTTTTTTAACATCCATGCCTTCCAGGAAGAAGGGAGACAGTAATTTGTAGCCAAAGGATGGTGCATCTTAAACCCCGAAGTGCAAGGGGACATTGTCAGTGTTGTCTTTTCCAGTGGCTGTGTTAAGCACCTGTCTTACCTTGTGATATGATCTGCTGTGAAGCCCATATCAAGGAGTCTAAAGCACCATCCTGCACTAGGAATCTGTGTCCAGTTTCCTTTTATTTGGACCTGTACTAGTGTTGTGGTTTAAGCCACTAGAGGGGTGATAACACTTCCCTTTGTATCAGGAAAGTAGAGAAGGTTGATAAGACAGCACACCAAGAAATTGTTGTGCCGCAGCCATATGAATTATTTAGTATAGATTGATCCAGCTGTTCATTGGTGTTATAATTGCTATTGGCCTCCAAAGTACGCAAAACTGTTTGTTTGGCCACCAAAGCTTTCCCCCTGATATTTTCAAGGACATATGTCTAAGTTGTCATAACACTGCTCTGCGGTACCCTGAAATCATGGAGGCAATGTAAAATGGAAAATAAATCTGAAATGGTTATTTGTACTAAAATTAGGTTTATACTAAATAAATAGCATGAGTGTTACGCTATTGATTGCTGCTGTTCACATTTAGCTGGATAAGAATCTTGTGGGTTTAATTTCATTTATAATTGCTGAAGTAGTGGTTGTTGAGCTAAAAGTCAACTCTCTGTTCATGGTAATTGTAGAAACTCTGCCAAGGAATGTAGGTCTCCAAAGATCATGCTGGGCCTCAATTTTAATATGGTTCTTCATATACTAGCAAGCCAATGCCGCTGTTCTCTCACTCTACACAAAGCTTGCAGAGCACCTTCATATCTAGAAGGTCTGAAATTTCTGACGTGGTTGCTAAGCAGAAGGGTTGGAAGACTCACTTGAAAATTCATCTCTTGTCATTGCTTTGGGCTTTTTGGCCACTGGTATGGTAGGAAGGAAGCTGAAAATCTGTAGAAGAGTCCAAACTATGGAGACTGCATCATGTGTGATGTGTTGGTGGAGGAGGTGTTAAGGTGGTAGATGGCAGAGCATCTGGATGACTTTGGAAAAGTGCAAGAAGTATCTGCCTTTTTCTGATCTCTCAATTTCTCAGTACATAAAGTTGGTGATGTGTAGTTATTTATATACCCTGATTTTGCATTCTTCCCTTGGCATTAGTCATTGGCCTCTGTCATGAATGCACTGTCAGGCTAGATGGGCTTTTAGTCTGATGGCTCTCCTCATGTAAAGTCTTCTCTTTCTCAAGTTATTTACACACTTGCTTCATGTGAGAATTACCCCACTGAAGCAACAGAGGGGGGACGTGGAGCTCCCGGTTGCTAAGTACAGCTTAACTCTCTGAAGGCCAGCACACCACCTGCCTGTTGGAAAGAAGACAGTGCTCAAACTTCTACTCCAGCAACTGCCTCTGGAAGTATTTCTAGTGTCAAACATTTCCCTTTTGCAGAAGGTATGATAGGGGCATATCTGTAGGTTTTCTCATAGGCTTCTCATAGATATAGGCATACTTTCCCAATCATAGAATGGTTAGGGTTGGAAAGGACCTTAAGATCAG
>JBCJKH010030343.1:1643-21023 GCA_039877255.1 Loriculus beryllinus | reverse complement strand
CTTTAGAGGTGATGCGTATTAGTAGTAGATGTGTGATCATCATATACTGAGCATGGTGATACAGAGGTACATTCCACTGGATTGTCCTTTGATGCATACATCAGGCTAACCTACATCCCAGGAAACAAGGACAACAACCAAAAATTTATTATTAATGCTAGTTTAATATTGGGTAGTTCTGGCAAGGTTATCAAATAGAGTGAGTGTGTGTTTTAAGACGGTAGCAGTGGAAAAGACTTTCAGCTACTGAGAGCTCCACTGTCTTGCTATCTCAGCATAAAGTGTCCTGTAAGCAGAAGTCAATATTGCACAAGTTGTCAATTCAAACACAGGTCACTATAAAGGTCCACTTGCTCTGTCACTAGAAGCTTATTACTGATAAAATATGTTGGAAGAATGCTGAATATTTATTACAAAATCAGCTACTGGTTGCACAGACCTACAAAAAAAGCTTTACCTTGTTTTAGCAGGATCTTCAGTTGTGGCAGAGTTTGCAGTATGTATTAATTAATACAAATTATTTAATTGAACAGAGCTGATCTGCTTGAGGAAAGGACCAAGAAGGTTAAGAGACTTAACTTGTGTTTCTTGGCAGGGTATCACTGTTTAGCTGTGATCAAGTTTGCTGTGTTGAAAGGATCTGGAGCAATTTTAGAACTACTGACAATTCAGTAAATAACTTCTACCTTATTCTTTCATCTAAGTAGGAATTCTGTCTATGAGAAGCTGCTAGGGTAGCATGGCTATATGGTGGTAGTTTTGAGTTTATGGAGAAATCCTGTTGTGTGGAAGGGACTTTGCCACTTACAGCTTCTGTTATGTGACTAGGGATGCAAAGGCTTCTAGGTCTGATGTATTGTAGGCAGTACTGTAAATGCTGTGTCCAAGCAGTACACAGTATCTTGTGTACTCTCATGTCTTGTATTTTGGAAGCACCAAAAAAAAATCTTTCTAACAATAACTTCTACCAAAACTCCTGATGCAGCCTGTTTTTTAAGAATAACATCGATAGCTGAGCCATAAAATTCAAGCAGTCAGGGGTCCCCTCACAACAGTTATCACACAATGTCTATTTAAAGTTGTCTTTTCTGGAGATCTATATAAGTTAAAAATGTTTGCCTTCTGAAAAATCAAACTGATCTTCAAGACAAATTTGATCAGCTGAAATAGGAAGTCAGTCCTGATTTTTTCTTTAAACGTGCATCTTAAATTTTGGAGATTACAAGGGTTTCTGTGCTGAGATCTCACCTATTTGCTGACCTGCTGATTGGACCTCAGATTGAATCCATTGCTATCTACTGAAACATAATTATAAACTCTGGATATGTGCTGAGCAACAGATATCACTTTTTTTTTTTTTTCCCTTGTATACATTGAATGGGATAAGCATGGAATGAACCTGAAAATGGTGACAATAAATACCCAAATTATAATTATTAATAAATAAAAGGTGAGAGTGTGTGTAGAAAAAGTTACATTATTACTTCAATGTAGTTGATAGAATGAATATCGCACATGGTTATAATTCGATTTTTTCAAAATCCTGGTTTTGCAGTTTTTAGGAGTCCACAAAGCTATTGCTTTTCTTTAGTCTTGCTTGTTTATGTTTGTAATTGACTAAAAATGGAAGTTGTTCTACCAAGGCATTAAAAGTGAAGCAGAAATCTTTGAGCTAATATGCATTTATACAAAATTTATCCTTCTCAATTTTTTTTTCTTCTTCCAATTTTGAATGTAGTTTGACTAGTCTAATATATTCTGATATTACAACTCAATATACTGACAGGCGTTTGCTTCACATAGTGGGAAGTTACTTGAGTCCTCTTCACATCCTTTATTTGGAAATATCACTCACCTCCCCACTCACCAAATCCTAAAATTCATCAGAGAAAATACTTTCTTTGATACATAATGCAGTTTGCTTTGGTTTTTCGCATCAAAAGGAACACAAAATTAATTTAGGTTAGCTTTAATTCTCTTCCAATTGCCTAGAGACTAGAAAAATCAACTGTGCAAGAGAAAACAGGAATAAGGCAAAGTGTACAGGATGCTCTCTCCCTGGTATGTTTCTAGTCTCCAGCTACTCACTGCTCAGGGTGGTGTATTAACAGTTTTCAGTGTTTTCAATAATGTCAGATGTTCTCTCTGTCCCTAATATGTTTACATAGGGTTTAGGAGAGACTGGCCTTTTGGCATGGACAAGACAAATACTTCCTCAGGTTAATCATACATTGCATGAACTGTTCTATTATTCCTGGCACTGTTTCCTGATGGCTTATTTTGGTGCCTTGTATTTATTGGAATAGAGAATAAATAACTCATGCTTGGTAAATCTCTGTGCTGCTTGTGATTTTGCAGACATTATTGTATGAGAATGAGTCTTTCTCTGTTTCAACCTTGTACTCCGCTTAACAAAGTCATAACAGTCTTTTTTTTTCATTCCATCAGGCAAACAGTGATAGACTGCAGGTGGGAGTGGGGAATCCCTTTGGGGTGCTGATGTGCATGTGTGTAACTACTATGCATGTAGAGGAAATACATAACCTACTTTGTGACTGTTTTTTGTGAAATTGTAACAATTTATAAATATTCGACTTCTTCCAGTCGTAATTTGATGTATTTTTAGGCTAAAATTAATAGTTTTCTGTAATTAAGTAAAGAAGCAAACATGTCCGTGTGACAGTAATTCTGAGAGTAAAATTAGAAGGATTTGGAAACAAGGATACTTTAGAAGCTTAAAGTATAAAATATATATTTTTTAAAGTTTAATTTAAATGGTTGACACTATCTTTTCGGTGTGATCCAGTAATTCTGTCTAAGACTAATAATGCTAATGTCCTAAAATATGCTTAGCAGCAGCAATTCAGTTCTTCACTTATTTCTCCTCCTTCTGTTTTTCTTGCCATATAAGCAACGTGCAAGAGTAGAGCTGTATTACACTTGACCTGAACTTGCTTTCATTTTGTGCATACATCCATGCAGCAGCAAAATAAACTTGACAGCTTAATTCTGTGCTAGGGGAATGTTTGGAGGGATAATCCTATTCATACTGCAGGATAAGGCTGCCCTGCTAGTGGCTTTGGCCTATAAAACCATTAGCTTTAAATTGTGTGCTGGCATGGTGATCTTCTTAGCTTGTAAACCAGCTTTTTTTAGCAGTTTATTGGTAAGAATGGGTAATTTTATAATATAATTTCCTAGCCCATGCCCACTTTTTTATGTGTAGTTGACAAATACATCAAAACCAGCAAAATGTTCATTTCATAAGGACTACCTAATAGAAAATACATGGTATTGTGTTTTAAAGCTGTAAATTATTTGGATTAAATTGTATTTAATGGCAAAAAGATCATCTTGGTATGGAGGCCTAAAGATAATGTTTCACAGGTGTCTCTGAGTGAAGCAGAGGGAAATAAGTATACAGAATATACTTCATGATTTCTCTCCTGCTTCTTTCTGGTTAACTACCATACAGTTGGCCAGTGTATCTCCTGTATGCTTAGAAAATTTGCTATTCTTGATCCTGTTTTGGGTATGCTTTTGGTTTTCATTAAATTTTCCTGGGATTCTGATTGGAGAGGGATCTAGAAAGTAGCTTGATTTTTGTATAATAACCTTAATACAAAGAAACTTAGTCTAAAGAATCAACATGAGTCTGTAATATAGAGATAGAGGTAGGGAAGAACAACACGACTCTCAGATATACTGATACTGTATGTTTAAATAGATCTGCTTTTTTTCAGTATTTGTAGATTTTTATTTGGAAGAGCAGTGGCAATAATCTCAATTATGTAATCAAAGGCTCAAATATATTGCTTCATAAATAACAACCGTGTAACTAAAATTTTATAGTAGCATGTACCTTCTTAATATCTTGTATTCAGTATGGCCACATTTAATCTTACCTAGAGGCCATTATTCTTGTTCTCCAGATGCAGGAAAAAACAATAAGAAAGGTTGACAGACTTTTCAAAGTGAAGCAGTAGATTAGGGATAATCCTTGTGTCCATTTTCAGTGTTAAATATGTAGAAAAGTAGGTGCTTTCTAAAGGGCAGATGCTATTTCACTTGGTCTACAAATCATGCAGGTGAACATGCTGCACCCATGACTATATTCAGCCAGAATTTCCAGTCTGGCACCATTTGCACAAACATGCATTCTCTGACAGTAGAGGGAAGATAACACAGCTTTTGAGTCTTTTGTACCCACTGCTTCCAACATACAGTATGCTGTATATTTCGTTTTATGTATTAACCAATCTATTTTGTACAACTATGATCTTTATATATAGACCCACCATAGTTCCTCATTTACCTGGTGCAACTGCAAATTATAATATTGAATTTAATCCAGCTGAGCCTCTCAGTCAATCTGAATTCCATTTACGTGCTCAGTAGAAAGTGTAAATTAAACCTTTGGCTTCTACCTTGCAGAAGTCTAGGCTTCAGTGCTCTGAATCTCAGAAGCTCAACAGTAGATTAAACTCTGTAGAACCTACATACACAATTTGCATTAAAAGTCAAGACTTGCATGTCTACCGCATTTCCAAGTGCCTTCTGCTTGCTAAGACTGAAGTCTTTTTGCCCAGACCTATACTCAAGAACTAGTCATATTTATAGGAACTGAAGGTCTGGTGTGGCTTGGTTCTGCAAGATAAAAGCCCCTCTGGCATACAATGGAAGCTTAAAGAATTGGTAATCAACAGAAGAACCAGTGGGAAATAATCAGCATTTCTTTCACGATTGGTACAAAACCACTGAACTGTGGTCAGAATTAAGTTCTGCCTTGGGATTAACAATTACTCAATGTCTAGGAAGGTTTGGGAAGTAGTGTGCATGATAGGAATATTCAGATACCCTGTACGAGATAATTATTTCTGTTTGTTTTTCTATTCACAGAATTGCTACTGTTTTGGAAATGGGAACTTTCTGTATTGCCAATCCAGTAGTAGTTTTGCCTATTTATGATGCATGTACTGAAGTTGTGAAGCTTTAATACTGTAGCCCAAGCCCCAGATAACTTGGGCTTTTCATGTGACCTGTTTAAGAATAAAGATTAATGGACAGGTTTTGGGGATTTGTTATAGCTTACAATGCATAGTAATGCTTGCTATGGTAAATAAGCATGGCACACAAATTTTCAGTGAAACACTTATTCTTATAAAAGTATTTCAGAAGTTTTGTCAGTGACCAGGAATAACCACAATAGCTTCTGACAGGCTGACCTCAGTTAAGTGACTTTAGGAGTATAATTCTTCTGCTGTAGAGGCAGCAGGCCAGCTTTGCAATTCCATTGCTGATAAATCACACACGTCTGCAAAATCTCAATGGTATAAAGGTAAATTTTCACAGTATTTTGAAGAAATTTACATCATCTCACTTTGGAGTTTATAATACTAGACAAGGAAAATCAGTTGTCCAGAGAAAATACTAATTTTCACAGTATTTTGAAGAAATTAGTATTTTCTCTGGACATCTGATTTTCCTTGTCTAGTATTATAAACTCCAAAGTGAGATGATTTATACTGTGGCGATGATCTCCTGTAGGTGTATAACCTCTACTTACTTTATTTTTCTTGGTTTGAAAACAATCTATGTCCACAGCCGTGCTCTTTCGGATTGCAGTCCCTGAGGATGAGTTAAGCTTGTGCTGATATGCTGGATTGCTTTCTGCTTTGGCTGGGTGTTCTCACAGTTTACCCAGCATCAGGCCTGGCATTCACTGGAACTTTGTGAGCTGACTACGCACACTAACCTGGGAAAGAAAGAGAAAGTAAAGTGTACCACTCTCTGGCATAAGTGACCTGAGTCATTTGAGCAGTAAGTGTCACACTGCTCTCCAGGGAGGAAGCAAAACTGTGCAGCTGAGAGTGAAGAAGAAAGAGCAGGAGCGTGATGTCCTGTGTCACTGATTGGTTGATTAACTTGATGATCCTGGAAGACCTTGCCCCAGAGGTGCTATTTATTTTTTTATTTGGCAGAAACTGCTGAACATCAGCCTGCCAGTACCCTACTGCATCTCCCCTCCTCTTGTGAGTATGGGTTACCTTGCCCTACAGAGAGCAAGTGCAGAGGGCAAGAAACGTAGAGAAATGTTAAATGCTTGATTATATTTTGGTTTGACTTTCAAAGCTGTTGTGCATATGTAGTAACTTGACAACAGAGTTAAGCAGTAACAACCAAAGAATTGAACAGTTTGGAGGATTGGAACTAGATGATCTTAAGGTCCTTTCCAAACCTAACCATTTTATGACTCTATATAAATCATACAGCTGGATGAAAGGGGTTTTTTTCATGGGTATTTTAGCTTTGCTTAAACTATGGGCCATGTGGGAGAAAATAGTTACTTGATTGAAATCTTTCTGAAACAAGGGCCACCTTTTTATTTCGTGGGTAATGCTAATTGCACACCACTTTTGACCTTGGACAAGGCATTCAGGCATTTGATGCAGTATGTACATAAGATGAAGCTTAAACGTATTTACTGAGCAGAAGGTGTATGGTGGAGTGATCTGGCAAAGATGCTTTTCTCTGTTGCAGTAATCTGTGACAATAAAACCAGTCTCCAGATGCTGACTCAACATTACTACTTAAGGCTGGTTAAACTGAAAATACATCCTGAAAAAGTGAGATTTCAGCATGAATATGTTTTCTGTTACTGCTACTGCTGAACCCAGGACACTGTTTGGCTCTTAAAAAGGGCTATGAAGACACTTAATGTGTTACTTCTCGCTCTTTCTTGAGGGGCTCTAGACTTCTCTTATCATAGTACATTAAAATGCCACAGCCACCTTCTGGCAATCGGGAATCAGCAGCTATTTGTGGAGTGGGTCAGCAGTCAGACTTGTTAGTCCCTAAAATACTGAAAATAGCCTGAGGGGTACAGATATCACTATCATAACTGGGAGTGAAGGAAAACTAGTGAGATTTTTCATGGCTGCAAGTCTAAAAATGTTTGCTACTGAAGTAATCTTGACTTCTACTATCAACCTACCTGCTCCTAATTCCAGGATACTTGGCTGGCATGAATGAATCACCATGAATCACATATGCCACACAACTGTTCATGATTGAAAGAAACACTGATTTTTATTTTGCCACTTTCTTCCCACCACACTGAAAGAGAAAGAGGCCTTGTACTGTAGTACACTCCATTTAGTACTGAACTGAAACCATCTCAGGAGATGTTTGAGGTGGTGTCAGGATGTTTCAGTTTGGCTTAACAGCCAAACTCTCTCCAGTTCAGTTCAGCATGCAAGTTTGTCATTAAACCAGAGCTGCTCAGGTCACAGCAGAGTTTGCTCTTGATCTTCACTGTGACATCTGGTATCTCAGCTGTCATTGGCAGGTGTAGCTCTCTAGTGAGGGGAGCCTTAGTCTACCCTAAGGAGTGACTATAAATGTTTTTGTTTTAATACTTTCCTCACAAGGCTGATTGGTGGTGGTGGTTTCTTTTTTTTCTTTTTTTGTTTGTTTGGTTTGGTTGTGTATTTCTGTTGTTGGATTTTGGGTTAAAGAAAAGCCAAACAGACAACACTAAAAGCAAATCCAGCAAACAATCCCAAGCCAACCTTGTCTTTCTGCATTCTCACTAAAATCCTAACCCATGCATGATATAAACAGTACTTTAACTATATAGAGGTTGTGGGGTTTTTGTTTATGGTTTTTTTAATTGTGAGCATATGAATATGTGTAGATGACATCCCCAGTATACACAGGTGTATTTAAGGTATAGATTGTAATATCTTTGGGGTTTTTCAGTTTAAAACCACCATTAAAAGGGTATTGTTTTTCCTGTTAGTCTGCTTATGAAACACCACTTTTTCACAGCATATCAATGATATTTCATGGCAATGTTTCTGAAAAGTGTTTTCTCCACTGCATGATTACTTCTGGTGACTTGGTTTACAGCATGTTTGTCCACATTAGTTGTATCAGAGCAACTGTAAGGGCAGGTGTGAGTGACCAAAACAGGAAAGTCTTTAGCCATCTTCGCTTCTCAGCAACAGTAAAACAATCCTGGGAGTATTATACAATTCTAAAATGTTATGTCAAAAAAAAGAAAAAAAATCAGTTATACAACAAATCTGAATTAAAACATGAATGTGAAGGAAGACGATGATACTGCCAGGTTGGAAATGAGGTCACCTCTAAACATTCCAGAAAAGCTGTGAAATATAGTTCTGAACTAAGCTCCTTAACAGCTTCTGGATGAGGACTTGTATAAAACGTCAAGCAAGATTAAACATTTTCCTTCAGTAGACTGAAATCTGCATATTTGTTTGTTAATGTGTATAATCAGTCAGATTCAAGAAATCAAAAGAGAGAGGACTGAGACGGCTTAAAAGCCAGGTTTAAGATAAAGAATGTGAGGGGGCCAAAAATCTACTTGTCTTGTTTTGTTCAAGAATTGCGCAATGTAATTTTAAAGGGAAAATTTAATCAATATGCAAGACCATGTTTTAAATCACCCGCTGCTTTTTAGTTACCTACAGCTAAATTGTTAAGAGGGTAGGGAGGGAATGCTGGAAGGGAAAGAGAATCTCAGATTTTTGGATTTCTTTTTTTTTTTTTTTGATACCTACAGTAACTGCTTTTTAATGATTAACAACAGTTCTCAGGTCTTTCCCTTTCTGAAAATGTATCATAAAGATCTCCTGTTGTTCCCAGCAGTGCCCTGCTAATTCAGCTCACTAGCAAAATTAGCAGCAGGAAACAAGCCTTTGAAATTTTCATCATTTATGAATAGCATTGTTCATTTGGTGAAGGATGTGAGCTCCTGCTGTAATTGTTCCTGTGATAAGAAGGCTGTGAGTTATTTTCTCTTCATCAGTCTTTAAAAAAAAAAATCAATAGAAATAAATACATATACAATTAAATAGTGGATTAAACAGTGTACTGAGTGACTGAGAATTTCTTTCACTTTTGAACTCTTCTGATTTAATTTTTTTTTTCTCTCTCTGAGGAAGGACTATTGTGCTGCCATTCTTTTGCAAACAGTCGATAATTCTAAAGTGCTTTGAAGCTGCCATTGGAGAAAATAGAATAACAGATGGAGCATGAATAAACCCACATTGCTGTCTTTTTAATTTGAACAAAAGCAATTTTTCTTCGCAAAAATAGTTAATATTTAATTCCATTTACTTATAGAAGTTTGATCCCAGATGAGAACACAACTGATGCAGAGCTGTATATAAAACAACTGCATTCTGGCTTTTTATTAGGAAGATTAAAAAAAACTTTGCCTAGCATGCATTGTGATAGCTGTGATAGATCTTGTTCAATACTGATCTGGAGGCCACTGGACCCAAAGGAATCCGTGAATTAGAATCTCAGTAAGATGCTATCACTCTTTTTTTTTCCATGGTGCAAAGCAAAAACTCTGGACCTCTCATTTAGTATGACTTTTCTCATGTGAAACTGTTATTACTGGTTATAACTGAATTTGCCTTTCTGGTAGTAAAAGTAGTGTTCGAACCTCAGGTGTATGCCCACCATAAATAAAATATCTGTGTACCTTTATTACCACTTTCTGAGATTCTGAGGTTCTTTTAGCAAATTTTCTAACAATCCTTATCTGAGAGGTTAAAACAAGCTGATTTTGTTGATCTTGTGGTTAAGACTTGGAGGCACCTGTCTCCTCCTCTTCCTCCTGCATTTTTTTCCCATGATGCATATTACAGACCTTCTTTGTGGAAAAATATTGTGAAGCAAGCTTTTCATGCTTTTGAATTGCAGACAGTACAAGATTTCTTGCTGAAATGGCAGTTGTGTTCTCCTATTTTAGTGCAATAGCTGGTTCTCATTAAGTAATGCATCTTCCTCATAAATGTCTGTTCTTTTTTCACTGTGGATTTGCTTCTTCCTCCTGACTGAGGGCTTCATAATAGAACTGCAAGGTCTGATCACTACTGCTCTTAAGAAGTGAGTGGAAAGATACATGATGAATTAATTACCTAATTATAAGAGCAGTTGAAAATGATTGCTGGCCTGCAACAAGTACCTATGGCTAGACTCCTTTCCAACGTACTTACTTGGGTGACGTCATACCAGCACTTACACAAGTTCCTCAATGCTGTCACTGTTGCATAGAAAAAAAGATGAAAACTTGTTACAGATCAAACTTTTTGGATGAATCATACTACATGGTTGATTGTTTTTTGAAGGAAATTAAGGTGTGCTTGGAATAGCTTTATTGCTAATAATGCATTTCAGACTAACTCAAGGTGGAGGATATAACTGGAAGCATGTTGTGCGTATTAGCTATGGTGCTTCAAAGCCAACACTCAAGTAGTTAGAGACTACCACAGGCAGTGTTCAAGTTTGTTCACGTTTAAACTTACACAGTACCACTTTCTGCCTTAACTTAAACCTTGAGAAGCAGTTACGTAAGCTTTGGAATTGCATTGTATTAGGCTTTCTTTGTTGCTTGGGTTAGTTTTGTTTTGTTAATACTTAAACCATGCATGAATTAGTTACTTCCTCAAACTATCCTCTCATTCTTTTCATATTTCTATAGAGATTCAGTGACCTTCTGAGTCTTTTCAGCTCCTCCTTCTGAATTCAAGTATTCCTTTATTGCTTCATTTTGTGAGGTAAGAACCAAAACTCTCAAACTACTGCCTTAAATCCACATAAATAATAAAGTGCAACACAAGAGAGGTACAAGAATGACCTGACATTAAAATTCTAACTGGCCTGCCAATTCACGAGCTGTCTTCGGTATCTAAACAGGTATCTGTTCTAGATAGCCCTGATAGGTATGAGACAAATGCAATGGGACATTGACACTATGGTAATGACATGAGCACAATACCAGTGCAAATAACCTTTAAAAAGGATGCATATTATAAAAGGAAAATAATGCTGCCAAATTAAACCCTCAAAGAAGAAAAGTACTTTCAAATATACTGCCATGAAAAGTAGTAAGTGAAGAGAGGAAAGGTGTTTCAGCTAGTGTTTGGACTGGGTGATCCTTGTAGGTTCCTTACAACTGCACTGTTTTATTTTGTTTCACTAGTTTAAAAGAAATTCAGTGCACGTTTTTTGCACGTACCTTTTTGGTAAGTCTTCAGAATTCAATTAAGTACAACATAGTCCTGCTGTGCCAAGATAAGAATATCAGAAATTTTAAGAATATGAAAACATTATCTACACAGCATGCTTCTTTTTGTTGTTGTTGTTGCTGATCTCAATCAATATTTCAGCTTTCTTACTATTCCTTCAATCATTCCCTCCAGAAATACATCCAAATAGCTCTTGAGCTACTTTATATGCTTTGTAGCCACAGCCTTCCTCTATAACGTATTGTTTCTGCAATAAACACTTTTGGTTTGACTAAATGTATGACTTACACTCATCTTTCTTAAAACCATTGTTCTTGGGTTAATATCAAATATTTTCTTTAACATTTGATGACCAATCTAACTTAATTTTGTATTTCTCATTATCTCTTAAGCATCTGAAGTATTTTGTCAAAGTTTGCCTCTTCAGAGAAAATTAATTTTTATTCTGGTACTAAGATTATACTAAAATCTTGTGGGATATTTTGACATATGAACCTTGATTTTGCTAAATTCCCACTGAGGGAAAACTAGACATTTAACAGTATAGAGAAACAGATTTAAACAAGCAAGTCTGCACACCTGGATATGTTGACATTCCCTCTTCTGCTGTTTGGCTTTGGGGTTGTTTGATTTTGGGGTTGTTTGTTTTGCTTTGCTCTAGTAGTGAGTGTTAGCAAATGCCAACAAATCATGTCAATGTTAAACATGCAATCAAGCCAGGATCTCTGAGCAATATTTATTCTTTAATGGACACAACCAAAGGTCTTCTTCTTTTTTTTTTTGGGGGGGGGAAGGGCAGATAAACCAGTGTTCTCTGTCTTTCCTTGTTAAAGTTTATATTTTAACTAAGAATATTGGGTGAATGAAAAGCTCCCACAGCAAGTCAGAGAATACGTCCGGAAAGAGTCAAGGAGAACATGGACTTTAACAGTAGCTTAAGCTGACTGTTATTTACAGTGGCACATATGATGCCCTCATCATTGCTGCAAAACATGACAAATGTTGTTTAATAATGCATGGGTTTTATAAATATTGTCTTTATGGTGATCACACTTGTGGTAAAGAAAACTTTGCTCCATTGTAGGTTCTTTGAGAGCATACCATAAATTATTTGCCTTTAAAAAAGGAAAGAGGTGACCTATAATTTAGGCCACCCCTGTAATAGATATTTATCTACAGATTTTGGAAAAGTGAAAGTCAGACTTTTGGATATTTAGGAATTTAATTTTACAGAAAATTGTCCTGGGTTCAGCAGTAGCAGTCATTTTTTCTCCTTCTTAGTAGCTGGTGCAGTGCTGTCTTTTTGACTTTCAGCCTGGGAACGGCGCTGATAACACCGATGTTTTTAGTTACTGCTCAAAGGTTTAGTCTGACCAAGGACTTTGAGTCTCATGCTCTGCCAGGGAGGAGGGAAAGCTGGGAGGAAGCAGAGACAGGACACCTGACCCAAATTAGCCAAAGAGGTATTCCATACCACAGCACGTTATGCTCAGGATGTAAACTGAGAGTTACCTGGAAGGGCCAGTTCACTGCTGGGTGGGACGAGATATTGGTTGGTAGGTGGTGAGCAGTTGTATTCTCTTCCCTTGTTATTTCCTTTATCATAATTATTATCATTATTGGTGGCAGCAGCAGTGATTTGTGTTATACCTTAGTTACTGGACTGCTCTTATCTCAACCCGTGGGAGTTACATGCTTTCGATTCTTCTCCCCATCCCTCCGGGAGCAGGGAAAGGAAAGGAGGGGGAGTGAAGGAGCGGCTGCGTGGTGCTGGTTTGCCGGCTGGGCTTAAACCATGACACTCTGCTGTGCAAAAGGCCAGGAGTAATTCTGTCACAAAGTAAAGATGTTATTTTCCAGTGACATCCCTCTGTTGTAAGTGCTCACAGACTGTCTTGCAGGGATCTCTTGGACTGTATGTAAATGTCAGGTGTCAGTTGCTATGGTCAAAGACAAACAGATATTTCCAAAGTAATATGGCTATTAAAAAATTATATGTGAGCTAATGGCAATCTAAGAAGCACACAGGAGAAAAATCTAGCAGACCAAATACTCATTTAGATTAGAATTTGAGGGGTTTGGTCTGATTTTAAACGCAGTGATTCAAAAAGCCATGTCATGCAGTGGAGAAGTCTCTTTTACTGTTTTGAAGCTTACCAGAGAAAGCTGGTAGACACAAGAATATACATGCAGCTTCTCAAGTGTGTCTTCTGCATAATGCCAAAATCAAATTGAAGATCCTGGCATCAGGACAGGACAAGATGAAAGACTAAAGCCACTGTTTGTCTTTAAATATCAAAATCCAAAGCATTATTTGACACTAATCTGTGCAATACCATGGGCAGCTTGAGGCCTATCAGATCCACCTGATGAGGTTCTGCCACCATCTCATCTGTTTTGTATTCATCTGTCACTGGTACTCAGAGCCACTGGAGAGGAAAAGGAACTGTCAGTGTCATGCAGTCGCTTTTTGACATCAGTACAAGCAGTGTGGGAATTGCTAGAGGTTGTTTTCTGGTACTTATCCGTGGCCACCAAATTGGGGAAAGTCCACAAATCCTGTAAATACCACACCATCTCTCACATAGGAGCAAATACAATGTTTTCAAAGTTTCTAGACCAAAAACTACAGTTACATGGCGCTGCAGCTGCTCCTGAATAAAAGAAGATGACAAGCAGTGGACTCGGCATGTCAGCTTCCCACCAGAACTGTCGGAGTCCTCCTGTGGGCTCCATTATAACTGCTATACAATGAAGGTATGGCATGGACTCTTGTTAGCTGGAATGAGATAGTATCACTCCCTAGGGCTGTCTTACAACAAATAAGGTCAAGATTTGGCTAACAGCAGATGTTAAAATGAAGAACAAGTGAGAGCAGCCTGGTGGGACTGAGGTTTCCTTTAGCTCTGCACACTACCAACAGCATTTGACACACAAGGAAAACTAAAATCATGGATAAACAGGCACTGAAGCTTCCTTGAAATGGCCCCTGACCCTCTAGAGTGCAGGCTACTTTTAACTCCTACTTTATTATCCCTTCTGGTAGGTTCTTTTTCAGTCCTTGGCGGCACCTACTAAAGAGTAAATGTTCTTCCTCTGTGCTTCCCACCGGCTGCCCTACTTTACATCATCACCTTGGAGATAGAAAATGCAGTTCTGTGCAAAATCTGCTTGTCCTGATTTCTGAATAGTTTTCTTTATTGAAGGTGAGGAAGCACAAACCCTGACCCTGCTGAATCCCTGGGCAAGTCACAGTTCAGTTGGGTGCAACAGATGCTGCAGTTCTGGGAGGTGAACACAAGCAAAGAGAAGTACTTTGGGCATTCTGCAGTGGTTGTGGCACTGCTTGCCACTTTACTTCATCCCTTTCTGCAGTGCCTTTGTTCTCTAGCAGTTTCCATGGTGCCCTTGCTTTGTCTGCAGATCTGTCTGCAGGCAGCTTTCCTCTCCAACACACCACACGATGCAGTGCATCACGTTGCATGGCTGTGCTGCAAAGCCAGTGCATGAGCTGCTTGGCGTCAGCCACTGCAAATATCCTTAGGCTTTTTCACAGACATGTCCTTAGAAAGTACAGAGTGATGCTTTTTAACTGAAGAAACAATAGAGATGATGCTCTCTGAGAATCCAGCTCAGCCTTTCGCCACTAGTGCTTGACAAATCAAACTAACAGCAATCCAAAGGGATTGTTGCTGCCGGCACAGTGTTGCTGTAAAATAGAAACACAATAGAGGGCACAACAAGGAAGAGCAGCCATGCTTGCTGCAGCACTGTGTGAATTTTATCTTCATCTGACAAGGGTGTGAAAGTTGATGATCTCTATATGAACATGGCATCTCTTCTCTCATGTAGAGAATGGCCAGGGTGAGATCAGGCCCATTTATCCATTATCCAGCTGTTAATTCTCTGCTCACCATTCTGTTACTGGAGCGGTGATGCTCTGAACTGCTGCAGCAGGCAATGTGGGGACTTCAGGGTTCTCCTGTCAGGTATAAAATCAGAGGCTGACTAACCTGGCCCCTGTTTTTTATGCCCTGGAATAATATCCCTCAAGAAACCCTGATCTTTCAGGAGTAGAGGCTGCTCCAGAAGCTCACAGTAGAGTGCTTTTGGCCCAATGCTAGAAATATTTTAGCATGGGAAACTGGTTATTATGAATCCTATAGGCTATTCATCTAAAAAGAACTGGAGTGTAAAATCACTGCCCAAGTGAAAAAGCAGGTAACAAGGCAAAGCCATGCTAACAGGTGATTTGAACTTCCAGGCACAGCAGAGGATACGCTAAATGGTGGAAATAAAGCTGCTTGCAGGAGGTAATTTAATCCAGGACCTGCAAATATCACTAAGAATTTGAAAAATACTAGAGTTAGAGCCATAGTATAAAGAGGATATAACTGAGGACAAAAGGGCAACTTAGAAATAGAGGTATCCTAGACCGAATAACTCAGTCCTTTGAGCAGAAAAGAGGTTTTCCTCATTAAGGTGAAGCTTATATTCTGTGTTAGGATAGAACAGGCTGCTCCCCAAAGCGGGCCATGAAAACTAATGGTACATAAGTCTTGGCAGAGGGTTTCAAAGATGCTTAGAAAATAATGCCCAATTAAATATGTATTTGTCATCCAAGTGTCTTAGGTGGTCCTAAAAATTCATAACCAGTCTGCCCTGCATCTAATTTGCAGTCAGATTTTTCCCCTCTGCTTCTATTCCTGCTCCTCTTCCAGCATCAACCCCAGCTCCTGCTGGCACAGACCTGTCTGGAGCCAAAGCAAGTAGCAGTGTTTTGAAACATGGTGTTGGAGCAGCCATGGTGGGGAGAGGAGGCAGAGGCTGAGGCCAGGCACAGAGCACTTTCAGTCCATTTTTTTACTTCTTATGTGGAAACACAAAGCTGGACCAGCAGCAAAAAAGCTGGCTGTGCTCCAGGGAACTTAAGAAGTGTGGGATCTAGTTTCAGTGTGGGGTTGGTTTTTTTATCCCAGCTGATGTTACCATCTTTCATGCACCTCACCTGTTTGCATTACAGCTTCTGGGCTACATGTCGGGTCTAGCACTTGTGAGGGTGGTGTATGTCCTTCAAGCTGGGATGTGCTTTGTGAAGGACTATTAGGTGAAGAACAGCACCTGCTGCGCATGTCCTGTGTGGTGCAGAAGGTGGAACTGTAGAGAGACAAGTCCCCAGTGGGCATGATGCTCTGCTGAAGCAAGGTCCCCAGAGAGCTTTAACTAACGTAGATGAGCATTGCCCTTTTGTACTCTCCTTGATTATTCTAAGGCGAGCAGTGCTGAATCACTGCCTTTACAAGTGTTGGTCCTCCTCTTCAGGCAGGGCACGGGCTAGCTGGGAAACCATGCCTGAAGCGCTGCTGCTGTAAGGAAGACAGCAGATGAATTGAGAAAGTGGAATCATTCCTTATATATCTGTATTGTTTCACCATGTCTGTTGGGGCCTTGTGCTGGTCAAATGCTGGTTTTTTCCTTGCCTCCTCACTGCCAGGAGGCAGTAACTGGGTACCAGAGCTTGCTCTTTCTTGCCTCCAACTGGGAAGTTTATTGCAACCATAGAAAGAAAATTGGGACGTGGTGTCTTGAGGCTCTTCTAGGCTGTCCTTATGCCCAGTGCTGAATCTTCCTAGATTATTTGGGGTTAGGAGAGAAGTTTTTCCACAGTTCCATGGGCCATAACAGTAAAAGGCCACTGGGAGCTTCTCTGCACTTGATTAACTTCGCAGGAATGTTCATTTCCTGGGAATTTTACTGTCCTTGATTGTCCCCCCCTGCCCCCAGCAACTCCATCTGGGAATAGGCTGCACCTGAGCACAGAGGTGAGGGATGTCCTCTGCCTGGCAAAGGCTTGGGAGATAGGAAAGGAAATGAGAGGAAAAAAGCCTCATACTTCTGGATGTAAGTGGTCAAATAGACTTGCAGGGAAACAGGAAGTCTAGCCCTGAATGTGAACAGGATCATTGAAGCCATGAGGTCCCCTGGGAGCCACCCTCCAGCAGCGCCTTTAAATACTGCAAGTTTCAAACAGAAGCTTTGTCATTGACCAAGTATCTAATTCCCACCACTGCTACCAGTTGTTAGTGCTTCTTGACTCTCCTCTTCCTCCAGATCCACCCAGTCTCTCCGTGGCCCTGGTGTTCCTGAGCTCCTCCTCTCCTTTGCAGGCTGGAAATGTGCTGGTAGTTCCTGTCAGTAAACCTGTTTGATGCATGTAGCGTTGTAACACCCAGTGAGATCCAAGGATGAGGAGAAGTGTCTTTGTGTGACAGAGATGATGACATGGGCAGGCATTGCTTCTGGAAATATTTGGAGATGGAGAGTGCTGATGGGAGAAATAAGGGTAAACAGGATGAAAGCTCTGGTGGGGAACGGAAAGATCTATCTTCAAAGTGTGTTTGGTTCAAGTTTTATGCTCCTTGAGGTCGAAACTTCCTTTTTTATGGGTTTGTAAAAAGGTCTCCTGCACCTGAGAATTAACAGTTTTCCTTATCTCTTGTTTCATTAAGAGACATGTCACATGTTAGAAGCATTGGCAAGGCAAGGACGTAGGAATATGAAGTCAGAGGTGGGATTAAAGGTGTTGGCTCAATCCAGTCACAAGCAAAACTGAGAAGTTTCAAAATGAATTAGCTCATAGGGGTAAATTTAGCAACTCCCTTATGCAGCAGAAATCATGGTGATTTTTGAGTCCGTGCTTCCAAAGACTGCTTTACCTGGTAGTGCTTGAAAGCTGGACGGCTGGTACAGTGACACAGACAGGAGCAGGCTCATGAGCCTGAGGAGGGCAGGAGACCAAGTTTTGCAGAGGAATGCTTTTGATTAATAGTCTCCCTACACCCTGTATTAAAGAGCAAAACTGTGTTTGGGAAGAAACTTGGGTGAAGCAGTGAATTTCTTCTCTGCTAGCACATTACAGCAAAAAGGTGGTCCCCTTACTCAGATGGCTCTGTCCCTAGCGAGGTATTTTGGTGAAGATTTGTGACATGGTGCGATGTCTAAATATGAGTGAAAGTTTCCTTGGCCCTGTAGGCAGCAGTGTAGCAAGTTCCTGTGGCTAAAATATGGAGATAAGGGAGTGTAATTAACCATTGAAACCACTTGCCTGGGGATAATGTAATGGATTCATTTGAACTTTGCGATTTCAAATTGTCTTTCTGATACCACTGTGGATCCAGAAGCTGCTTTGGGTTTGCTATAGGAGTCACCAAAGGGAACGGCATTGCCACAGATTCCTGTCTTATGCCTGAGGGAGACCAGACTCCCTAATGATAGGGTCCCTTGTGGCTTTAATGTATCAGAATGCAGGCAGCAAGGAAGCCTTCTCCCCCTTTCATGTTCAACCAGCAGTTGTAAGCCCTACATGTTTAGAGGGTGTAGAAAGATGTTGATAATAATTATAATAGTGGTGGAGGTTGGTCTCTTTTCCCAAGTAACAAGTGATAGGACAAGAGGAAATGGCCTCAAGCTGTGCCAGGGGAGGTTTAGATTGAATATTAGGAACAATTTCTTCACTGAGAGGGTGGTCAGGCACTGGAACAGGCTGCCAGGGAATGGACAGTCACAATCCCTAGAAGAGTTCACAAACATTGCAGATGAGTCCCTCAGTGACATAGTTTAGTGGTGGCCTTGGCAGTGCTGGGGAAATGATTGGACTTGATGATCTTAAAGGTGTTTTCCAGCCTGGTTGATTTGTAATTCTAGGATTGCATCTCAAAATATGTGCATTTGGCTAGAACACAGATCACTATTTTATCCCTGTGTTTTGAAACTTAGGGCTGAATGAGAATCTCTAACAAGCTGTCATCATTTAAAATGAAGCCCCGGCAGGAGGGGAGTGTTGCTGGGGCTTAGCCCACTGTCCAAGGATGCCCTGCTTGTGTCATAGAATCAGAATGGTTGGAAAAGACCTTAAGATCATCCAGTTCCAACTGCCCTGCTATGGACAGGGATGCCTCACACTAGGCCATTTCGCCCAAGGCTCTGTCCAACAGAACATGGCCAGGGATGAAGACTTTACCACTTCCTTGGGCAACCTGTGCCAGTGCCTTACCACCTCACACTAAAGAACTTTTTACTTACATATAATCTGAACTTCCCCTGTTTCTGTTTACACCCGTTACCCCTTGTCCTATTACTACAGTCCCTCATGCAGATCCCTTCTCCAGCATCCTTGCAGGCCCCCTTCAGATGCTGGAATGCTGAAACTGAGTGTGTACCCACTCAAGCTGCATCTACACCTCTGTGCCTGGCAAAATCTTGGAGCAGATTCTCCTGGAAGGCATGCTAAGGCACATGAAAAACAACGAGGTGC
>JBCJKH010030341.1:0-12200 GCA_039877255.1 Loriculus beryllinus | reverse complement strand
TGCCTGGCAAGGTCATGGAGCAGATCCTTCTGGAAACTATGATAAGGCGCATGAAAAACGAGGTGATTTGTGACAGACAACATGGCTTCACTAAGAGCAAATCATGCCTGACAAATTTTGTGGCCTTCTATAATGGGGTTACAGCATTGATTATAAGGGAAGAGCTACTGGTGTCATCTCCCTGAACTTGTGCAAAGTATTTAACACTGTCACACACATTCTTGTCTCTAAATTGGAGAGGCATGGTTTTGACAGGTCGGACACTCACTGCAGTCAACAGCTCAATGTCCAAGTGGAGGTCAGTGATGAACGGCATTCCTCAGGGGTCAGTACTGGGACCTGCTCTATTTAACACCTTTGTCAGCAACATGGACAGTGGGATTGAATGCACCCTCAGCATGTTTTCTCATGACAAAAGCTGTATATTGCAGTCAACACACTGGAGGGAAGAGATGCCATCAGGAAGGACTTTGACACCCTTGAGAGGTGGGTCTGTGTGAACCTCATGAAGTTCAACAAAGTGAAGTGCAAGGTACTGCACCTGGACCGGGGCAATCCCAAGCACAGATACTGGCTGGGCAGAGACTGTATTAAAAGAAGCTCTGAGGAAGAAGACTTGAAGGTGTTGGTTGACAAGAAGCTCAACATGAGCTGGCAGTGTGTGCTTGTAGCCAAGTCAGGGAGAGAAGGCAAGGTGTCCTCAATCTTCATCTGTGCTCTCCCTACTCTGATGGCTGATTAAACTACTAGGGTAACTCAGGCAGCTCGGGGAACTAACTCACTGTAGCACAGACTGCTCAGACCTGTTTATAGGCAGAAACACTGTGAAGAATTACATTAATAGCCTAGAACACAAACTGAGTGGTATGTGCCAGGTTTCACATCAAAGATGGCACTCATATCAGTTTTCTCTGAGAAATAAAGTGGTAGGAAACTTGCAAATTTACATCAGGCTTTCTGTGCTTTAACAGTATTAGAGAACATGCTGATGAAAAACCAAATTATCTACTGAAGCTTGTCTTAGATTTACTCAAGTAAATTTACTGCAGTAAAATGTCGCTATTCTGCCGCATACAGATGTCATATCCTTTACAAGGATGTATGTCTAAAGACATGTTGTACAAACGATAGCAATTAAATAATGACAGAAACCATAGAAACACAAATACTAGTAACATATTGTAACTGTAATTAAGCACCATTTGTTTTAGTAGCAAGCTGTGATAATCAACACATGCAGAAAGAAGTACTTCAGAAAATTAATTTGTTACAAATATATTTGTCTCACAATCCACAGGATAGGTTGAACTCCAGTACTCATTGTGTTCTTGTGGAATATGCTGAAGTGTACTTCATGCATTAAAAATGTTTAAAATGTAAAGTTCACCGGATATGAGAGAACTTCCAGGCAGGTGAAGCACGAGTTACTTCCAGTATCTATCTACTGAGTTACGACAGGTTTCTTTACACTTGCAAAAGCCTTCTGATTGGATTGAAACATACTTGTTAAGCTTTAATAAACTTTCCTTGGTCCAAAGTTTTGGAATCTTTTATTGGCATGCAATAGGTGTCATTGCTACAATCATCTCTGTCCTTCAACAGCAGCATGACAGGAAAGGTAGATTTGCAGCCATGATATCCATAAAATATTCAGATGTTGTGAAACTCCCTGGAACTGTGGCCACAGGTGTCATATGATTTCCCATGTCATATGGTTTTCCCAGTAGGGCTGGAAAACAATAGACAAAATTCCAGGTAGAAAAACTTTACCCATTTTTTTTCCAGCTGCATCTGTTGTTCAGAGAAAAATACTGCCTGTTCACACAAATTTTGCTGCATGTATTTCTCTTGTCATATTTTTGGCTGAAGTTATTGCCCAAATACAACCTTAATTTAGAAAAAATCTCAGACCTCCAAGTTCTGTTGGTTGTAAATTCAGTTTCCCCGCTTCTCTTCCACTCAAAGTTCTTCCTTACCTTCTGTAATTGTTCTCTAAAACCTAAGAAAAGGTAATTTTGAAATTGGTTTACAGATGAAACACTACCCAGTGCTCAGGGTCAACGCTAGCACCCTCCACAAACCTTTATGCCTACTCACAGGCTTCTCTAGCACAAAACACATGGTCCACACACGTGTCTGCAGTGTGCCTTCAACAGCTGTGCAGTCAAGCTAGCTGGCAAATTCCCCTTACCAATGGTGACCATGCTGCCTGCCTTTGCTGGATGAAAGATCACAGGAGATAAAGCAGGAGGCCTTAAAGAATTCTGATGGTGCTGTCAGTCCTGCTCCCACCCTGAACCCTCTTTCTCCTGAGATCATCTTTGGAGAACAGCAGGAATAATTCCTTAGAGTAGTATTAGACATGGCAGTGAGCCACCCTTGCCATGGACACCAGTGCTGGTTCTGCTCCTGACCAACTTCATCCAGGGTCTCAGCTAATCTTCTCTGCTTCTCTTCAGTTTTCTTGGCCTCAGAATGGCAGCTATATATGCATTACAGAAGAGAAATAAAGTAATGCCTACCAGTTGTTGCCAGCTTTATGTGGTAGATTGTTTACTGCCCTTCAGCCTCCCTTACTGAAGTGGGTCTGCAGCAGACCCACTTTGCACTTGTATTCTGTTAATTTCCCATAGCAGAGTATCAGATGTCTGATTCTCAGAAAAATAATCTAATAATTGAGTGGTACAGAAATAGAAGCAGCTCGAGCTGAGTGCCTTTGGGGACAGACCCACAGCAAAGAAATTCCTGGGGGTTTATAATCTTATTTTCTATGCATCCAACCGTCACGCACTGTTAATGTGCCCTGTATGCACCTATTGGTCTAGTGGTGAATTTTGGTCTGAGGTCTCCCCATTCATCATCGTGTTCTTTCGTTTTCTCCACGTGGCTAGTAAATTTCAATGTGGTTTCTCTCCAGTTGATTGCTCCTTGCAAGAAGATGTAAGTCCTTTATACTTTTAAAATTGCACTTGGGTTAGGAAATGAATGAAGAAATAATAGACTAATGAACCAGGGTATCACAAATATAAAAGACCATAAGAATATTTAATTTCTGTACTGGAAAGCCAGTGTTAAGTGTAAAACGTAATGCAGATCCAACCAAAATGTGGCATGAAGAGCAGAACAGGCATTGTGGGTCATTAACAGCTTGATTAGAGGTAGCCTGAATCAAGAACGTAAAGGAAACAAGAACAGAACAAAGGTTCATACAACTGCATGGCTGTTTCAAGTTGCTGGTGTTAAAGGAGGTTCAACACTGTACATCACAGATCTCTTCATCCAGTAAATTGATTAAGCTTGCTAAAAGAACTAACTCTCTTCTTTTCTATAGAATCACTGAAACTTGTGCCAGAAAGGACATGAAGAAACCTCAAGCACATCTCAGTGCCTAGGGAGACCAGTTAAAGATCAACCATCTCTGGGAGATGTTTGATTAGGCCATTCAAATCAGAGGATTCTCCCATCAGGGTCCATTGCTTCCCTTTCCCTGTTGTTAGGAAGTGTTTCCTAATGTTTAGCCTAAATCTCTCCTATGCAATAATAGAATAATAGAATCATTTTTTAAGATCATCAAGTCCTTAAACTAGCACTGCTAAGTCCACCACTAAACAATGCCCCTAAGCACCACATCTACACACCTTTTAAATACCCCCAGGAATGGTGACTCACCCACTTCCATGGGCAGACTGTTCCAGTGCTTGACAAACCATTTGGTGAAGAAATTTTCCCTAATATCCAATCTAAACCTCCTCTGGCAAACCTGAGGTTATTTCCTCTTGTCCTACTGCTTGTTACTTGGGAGAAGAGAAGAAACCCCACCTCACTACAACCTCCTTTCAGGTAGTTGTAGAGAGCAATAAGGCCTCCCCTGAGCCTTTTCTCCAGGCTAAACAACTGCAGTTCCCTCAGCTGCTTCTCACAGGACCCTTCACCAGCTTTGCTGCCCAAAAGGCTCTTGTCAAAGTTTAAGCCCATTGCTCCTTGTTTTATGCTCAGCAGACATAAAGAAGAGTTTATTTAGTTTCTCTTTTCAGTAAGTGTTTACATACTCGAAGACTGTTATCATGGCTCCTCTCAAGTCTTTTCTCCTTTAAGATAAAAAATCCTAATTCTTGCAATGTGCCTGCATCCATCATGTTTTCAATGGCTCCAGTCACTTCTGGTATTTGCTCTGGAAACTGTCCAATGCAAAGACAGTTCGTGTAAAGATAAGATTAACTTCTCCTAACTTTGGAGCGAGCGAGAAAGAACATAGGTCTATTAATTCATAGCCAAGGAGACTGGCTCAGGAAAAGTGCATATTTTGACAGCACAACCTTACATTTTCAGGTCAGCACTAAGTATTCAGTCTCAACTGTGATTTGCCCATCACAAAAATAAGATACATCTGAAAGTGCCAAACAGAAAATACGAGATGCCTGTAAATGTCAAATGGCTTCTCACAAGCCAGAAAATCTAGAGAAAAACTTTTTCTGGAAATAATAAGGCTGTAAATGGCGATAAACATTTTTCTGTTTTCCTATGTTCTCAGTTTGCTGAGGATCCTTACCTGCAACAGTGTTGTGAATGAATTTCTATTGTGGTTGTGTTGTCATGTCTGGAAAATGGTGATGATACAGTTCTATTTTAATTAAATAAGATGCAGATTCATAACATCACAGTAGAGCTTCATACATTTTGTGCTTAATGATACCACCAGATCTCAGCAGCTATACTGATGTGATAATGTTCCTGAAAGAGCCTCTCATCTAGTGGTGTGGTAATGGCACAGCCTCATCTCTCTCAATTTCTTTTAAATTTTGCCATTAAATATGGAGTCAATTAAGAAACAGAAAAATTATGTTCAAATAAAAGCAAGTTACTGAAAAACCCACAAAATGAAATTTAGAGTTCAAGCTGAAGCACAAAAAGAACCAGTTATGACTGTGTAGTGCCAGGGTGTTTGTCCAGAAGGAAAAGTGAGTTGTATTCATGGATGGCAGTACACAATGGCTCTGCAAATCCACGAATCCATAGGTGTTCAATGATCCACAGCACAGAACTGGAACTTGTATCTGCTGCCACATTTCATGAATAGTAGACAAAGTTTCAAGCGGCAGCTTTACCTCAGAAATGATTTTCCTATTTGTGTTAGTAGCAGAGTCAGGCTCTATAGTAACTAATCATTATCTCACCCTCCAGTATTTTAACTTCCTTTTTGTTTCCATAGTGATGGATTCTTGAGAATCCAGACCTGCCAGAGCATTAGCAAATGACCTATGCTTTAAATGTCTGCACTTTTATAATGCAAGATGTGTTTGAAAAAGTTTTAAAATTATTCGAGATAGGCGGCTTTCTACCAGATCTTTTGAAAAAGACAGTTGTTTTGCTGTAAGTTAAAAATCTGCATTGAAAATATTTGCAAAATCAGTTGAAATTTAAATTTAATTTCTCATTAATCGATGTACTTTTCTCTGTGTTGAGTATTACAACGGCCTGATGTCCTGGGTTCAGCAGTGGCAGTCATTTTTTCTCCTTCTTATAGCTGGTGCTGCACAGTGGTTTTGACTTTCGGCCTGGGAACAGCGCTGATAACACCGATGGTTTTAGTTACTGCTCAAATGTTTAGTCTGACCAAGGACTTTGTGAGCCTCATGCTCTGCCAGAGATGAGAAGTGGGAGGAAGCAGAGACAGGACACCTGACCCAAACTAGCCAAAAAGGTATTCTATACCACAGCACGTCATGCCCAAGGTGTAAACTGGGAGTTACCCAGAAGGGTAGTTCACTGCTGGGGACTGGGTATTATTAGTCGGCGTGTGGTGAGGTGCTGTATTCTCTTCACTTGTTATTTCCTTTATTATAATTATTACTGGTGGTAGCAGTAGTGATTTGTGTTATGCCTTAATTATTAAACTGCTCTTATCTCAACCCATGGGAGTTACATTTTTTCAGTTCTCTTTTCCATCCCTCAGGGGGGGGGTGGGGGTGAAGGAAGTGAAAGGTGGGGGGAAGTAGACTGTGTGGTTCTGATTTACAGCCTGGGCTTAAACTATGACACCTGAGAATTAGGAACCACTAGAGTAGAAAGTACAGAGTATGCTATGGTGGCATCTGCATTACTGGATGAAATAAGGCAGGAGAGAACTGACATGGTGTTACAGAGCTGCTGGCTCTTCTGTCATTCTTTGGACCACACCTGCTGGCTCTGCCAGACCAAAAGCCCAGGTTTTGTTCAGGAACACTTTTATTTAGGGACTGTTTTTAATAAGCTATCACACGCATCTCGCAGCATATATGAAACTAAGCTAGATTTGGCTGCCTTATCTGTAAATGTCCTTAGATACTGACCCAGAGGCAGTTTAAGAAGCATCCTCAGACACGTCTCATATACTATTATTGTCATGTTGTAGAAATACCATGCCTGGACTGCTATGAACAATCATTCTTGTTTCCAAGTATCACAGCCGGACAGAAGCCCAAATGTCTGGGCAGTAGGATGCTGGTCACTCGTGGGCCTGAAGAAACTACATCTTTTCAACTTTGCAAGTGAGGTGCTGGCCCAAGACTAGGGTGGATTTGGCATTGGCAGCATTCCCAGAGAGAGAGGTTTCTGCTACCTCACCTGGAGTTTCACTAATTCATGGCTGACTAGAGCCAGTGGGTGTCCTCCAGTACCATCTGCAGTTACTGTTAAGCACGGTTTCCAGAAATAAGCCCCAAAGGGATATGTACAGTTGATGTTAACACTCTAGTCACTCTTCAAAGCAATGGAAGTGTAATTATTGTTCGCTCTCCTCCCATCAAACTAAAAGAACAGCATGACATAAAGAAATAGCTTTCTCTAAGCTGGCTTTGTAAATGCAGCCTTTAATTATTAAAACCCCAAGAGTGGTCTTTCTAGAATCATCTTTAAGCATAAAGACTGACTCTCCATTGGAGAGCTTAGGTGAAATGAATAGAGAAGAGCAGCCAGTGGGGAGCTGATTGCATGTCCTTGATCTCTGACAGGTAGCCCTCAGTGTGTGTCATAAGTCATAAGGGCTACCTTTAGATGTTAAACTACAGCTATAAAGCCCAGCATGAAGCCACATCCCAGCCCTGACACTTCCCTGTAACCTCTTGCCTGCCTGCCTTTGCACCAGCTAGAAGAAATGAGACTGGAAAGCCAACAAAGCGGAGGGGTGGCCATGAGGGGTGATCTTTTCTTAATTTTACCCTAGTAGAGATACCCTGTGCTAAGGGAAGTCTTCAGGCAGAGTCCCCTGTTTTACATTACCCACTTCTCTCCTCAGGAGAGGAAAGAAAACAGATAGGTGTGGTCTGTGTTTGTAAGACAAAGCACACAACAAAGAAATCTTTTCAGTGTGCCACATTTACTCTTATACTTTGTCTTCAAAAGGAAGGATTTCCCTTGACTCTGCACCAATGAACAGCTAGAGCAAGGCACTGCCATGCACTAGGTGTTAGAGGTTCCTAGCACAAAACATGAGATGAGGTTTTTGATGGCTGAATGTCCCTCACACAACCTGCAGGATGTGAATTTCTGCATTTTCACCAGGTTACATGCCAGCTTAGAGACTCTTCTGCCTACACATCAATCTTCTGTTTTTTAAGAAAATAGGTCATTCTATTTTGTTTTTTACCTTCCTCAGAAAAGCAGGATATTATCGCCAGAGAAAGCTTTCAAATGAGTTTTCCAGTTTAAGTCAGCACAGAAAAAACAGTGACAAAAATAAGACTGGGATGAAAAGGTAGGGAAAAGACATATCATGCACACACGTTATATTGCTGTATTTATAAGAAAGGGAGGAAGTGTGCTACAAGAAGATGGGCTGCGTTGTCTGCTTCTCAGGGAACTGGCCCATCCATAAGAATCTGCAGTTCAATTCCTTAAATTTTTCTGTCGCCACTTAACCACTGTTCACCAGACTGTCAAAAACTCTTTAGCAGTCACATGTGCTTGCACAAGCATAGTTGGGATGGTACCAATAAATCCATCAATTTTATTAATTATGCTAGTGACAAGCTCTAGTGAGAGCAGGGGAGTTGAAAGACTTCGAGTGCCTGTAGCAAGCAGTTTATATGTACGTGCTGTGTAGATATTGATGCTTCAGAGCACAAAGCTGTGACTAATAAAGCATTTGAAGAACTTTCTGTTACCAGCACTTTATTTCATAACTGCTCAGTATGAAATTTATTACCTTCTCCTCTGAATCATCTTGTTTGTGGACTCCAACGTGGTACAACGCTTGGCGCAGCTCTAGTCTGGATTGGTTTGAAGTGTGCTGGGTACTTGACTTCTGCTTCATTGAGGTTCTTAAAAATATGGGTCAAGAGTAGGAATGCAGTTTCTTCATCACTTTATTTCAGTTTCTTCATCACTTTATAAATTTATTTTATAAATTTTCTATTAAAATTTAAGCCAGTGAAAATTAGCACACTAAGAAGCCCAACGTACACTATGGTCTTGGTGATTTTTTTTCTTTATATTAGCTTAAGTAAATGAAACAGAATTGTACCATGATGTGAGCATGATCTCACCAACTAATTAGACAAAAGAAAATAAATGGCTGCATAGGATCAGACGAAACATCTAACAGGTTTGTTTTTCTCTTAAATAGTAGCTAGTAATGGGCACTTTGGAAAGAATATAAGAACAGACAAAGCATATAGGACATTTCCTTCATATAACACCCCCAAACAAGCCCTTTTTGCTTAATACCACAACAGCAAAATTCAGTTCCACTTTGAGCTCATGTACATTACAGCATCCACAATCAATTCCAGAGTTTAACTGTATGCTGCAGGAATAATCACCCTTTTCCTGGCTGGAATATTCGCCCTGCCACATTTATTCATTACAACCTAATTTGTGTCCTGAAGTAGACAATGAAGGTCTATCCCAGTTTCCCCTCTATGTGCCACTCAGAATTCAATAACTCTCTGTGACATTCCCTCTCCCAACAGCTTCTTTCCCAGCCTCAAGTGTCTCCATCTCTCCTGTGATTCTTTAACCAGAGGCTGTTCCCCACCTCATTGTTCTTCCTACCTTTCACATTCTGCTGTAGCTCTTTCCAAATGGGAGGAGACGGGAACTGCAAGGAGTGTGTAAGAAGCTTATGCACCCAGACTCAATCAAGCAGCACTGGGATGTCACAGGTTTTCTTTCCAGACATTTTTAAGTAGTTCTGTTATCCTTCCAAGATCCCTTGGCACGGCAGTAATTGAAGAAGAAATTCCAATTGTAACTGTACAGCAATGATAATTTGTGACCAAGGAATAATCTGGCACAGAGAACAAAAAGACCCATCTGCAGAAGGGGTTAAACCTTCAGATTAACCTATCTATTAAAATGGAAATTCATTTACTTTTCTCCCCATCCAACAGACAATGGACTGGTCTGTTGAACCTGCCAAGAGGGGACTACACAAAATGTTTTCTTCAAGAACCAGATGTGTTTCTGTTTCTTTTTTTTTCATTTTTTTTCTTTTTTTTCCCCCAAGGAAAACCAAGATGGTAATTTGTAGTGTCCAAAACAAGCTGCATGTGACAATCACACACCTAATGTTGGATTCTCACTTACGGAAGAAGCCTGTTTGTTTTTATCTCTCCTTGCCCCTAGTGGGACCCTTCAATGGAAAAATGAAAGACAAACAAAAGCAAGCAGGCAGTTTCTAAAGATATTCTTCATTCACAAATCTGAGTTGACTATTTCCAGTACTGAGTTAATGGGATGAATTCTAGTAGGTTCTTCCCTTTTTTTCCCTCACTCTCTGTTAATAAAATTGGTTAGAACAGATGCAGTTCAGGTAAGGGAAGAGCCTAAGTCTTCTCATTAATGTGTTATTCATCGCACATTTAAATAACCGCTGTCCTATGAAGGCTCCTGGAGTTCAAATTCACTTACAGCAAGTACAGAAAAAGAAACTTGGATAAGTGAAAGCCTATTAAAACTTTCTTCTACAATTTGAAATTAATTCAGTTATATTCAGTTTCTAGAAATAAGAACTGAATATTTTCTTGAATTATTTTCAGTAATATTCAGATCTTAGAAATAATCTTTTTTTACTAGTTTCACTAGTTTTTAGTTCATTTAAGAAATGAATCCATATGTTTTCTTTCTTTTTCTTCCTTTTTCTTTTTCCTTAGTACTGCACAAGTAACCAAAGAACATATGTCACACAGATAAAACCCTCTTCTCTGCCTGTATGCAGTATGCCACCTTTAATTGCTGCTTACTGACTGCCATGCAGCGTTCTTGTTACTTTTCAATAACTCAAACAACTGTTATAGACATCTGATACTTTGAAAAGCCTGATGCTGTACAGTGATTTCTTGTTTGCCACCAAAACAAGTTTCCTTATCAGGAAAAATTCACCCTAGTGTTTCAATTTGTTCATCCTAAAATGAACTGAAAAGACACCTGAGATGGCCATAAAGACCATGTGATAAATATCAGTTCTTTTTCTCTTTATTTATGGTGGAATGTTTTTGCTTTCGTACTTAATTTTCAGTTGATCTTCTCAGGGCAGACAACACAGAAAAAAACCCTCACTTTCATGGAGCAGGATCCCTATGTTGCCCTCTGCCACTGCCATTTGCCCAAGCAGCAACACACTGCTCACAACGAACAGATGTTCAGCCTCCCTCTGTTCCTTCTGACTTTATAGTTGTTTTGAGACACACATAGAAAGTGTCTGTTGACCATCATAAGGAGCTGCGGAGTTTTCAGTCTCAGAGCTATTCGAAACCTGACTGGACATGGCTCTGAGCAACCTGCTCTAGATGAAACTTCATTGAGCAGTGGGTTGGAACTGCATGATCTCCAGCACTTACTTCCACTACCAGCTATTCTATGAGTCTGTGAATCACACATTGCTCCTTACATAATTTTTTTCTCTTGTGTCTTGATAACACCCAGCCTGGAAGGACAATAAAGAAATATTCATCCAGCAAAGATTCTGGCTTCCAGGAACTCTTCCCTAGCAACTACTCCATCTGAAAATTACCATGTATGTTTTGAGTCCTGGGGTGCTTTTCATGTCATTGTCACAAAGGGACCACAGCCTTAATGGATAGCACAGGGGACAAAGCAGAGATGATGTCTATTTAAAGGTTGGAAAATAGGATTTCTTTTGTATGACATTTGGTACATCTGTCATAAAACAGGACTTAGAAGAGCAAAGGAATATGTTCCAAAAAGTAATCTGAGTTAAAATACTGGCACAGTTCGGACATTTTAGAGGAAGAAAAAAAAGAAAAGAAAATGAAAGAGGTGTTACTCAACTACAGCAGTTGTGTTTCTCCCTCCTCCCCACCCCTTAATGAAAACAATGTTTTTCTAGGCTAGAGATATCTGAGAAAGGAATTAGAGGGAAAAAGCATTAAATATATTTTAGAAGAGTATGGATTAACCTTTCCCCCTTTGCTTATATGTACATATTCCACAGATAGTTTTCTAACTCTGGTTTCAAGCACAGATTTGAAAGGATGTTCAGCCTGATTTGTTATTCTGAACTCATAGAGGAGCTCATTTGCTTTGGTTTCACCTTCTGGTTTTCAATTTATTTTCAATTCTTTTTATACCACCAGAGTTTTAAGTTCAAGCAAAACAGAAACCATAGAGTTCCCTCAAATCACTTTTCACTACTTCAAAGATAAAATAACTGATTTTTATAGGCTTTTAGAGGCTTTCAAAACATCCATGAACCCATGTACTTTCACCCTGCAAAAAAAAGGCACGAGTTTTTAAAAAAAATCTAAAAATTGGCAAAGTTGGGAATCCTGACCTGATGTAGTGCTGTAGATTAACATAGGTTTGTTCATTATACCAAGTTACTTCTGTTGTCAGTAAAGCCTTGCCACATTGCTAGTCATGCTGACCTAAGCAGTTGAAGTGTCAAAACTTTTTGTTATGTAGAGCTAAAACACTGACTAAACTAAAAAACTACTTGTTTACTTCAGACCTTCAGAACTGCCAGTGGAAGTCAGTGTTCCCGTAATGGTCAAATCTGAAATTCTTCATATTCAGAAAATCAGTCTCTTGAGCTGTTCTGGGTACAGCTGGGTAAATGTGGTCCCGATCACAGAAAAGCTACCCTGTGCACTTCAACTGAGGCAAATTATCAAGAAAAGGAAAAACAAAAAAAAACAAAACAAAACAAAACAAAAAAAAAAAAAAAAACAAAAAAAAAAAAAAAAAAAAAAAAAAGAAACAAA
>JBCJKH010030331.1:0-15531 GCA_039877255.1 Loriculus beryllinus | reverse complement strand
GGTTGGGTGGTGGGTTTCTGCGGAGTTTAATGATACCTAAATTTGGAAGCACAGAGTGTTATTTTATTTTCTTGTGCAAACAAACTAACAAAATCAAGTGAGCATCACATTCCTAAACCAGCAATGCTGGTTTAGTTCGTATTTCGGTTGCAAGGCATAGAAATTGGTCATCTTAGACTGCAAAGTCCTTGGACCAAGATCCCAAGTTTTGGCTGATAATTGGAGAATCGCCATCATATCAAAGAGCTAATTCTCACTGATTCATCTCTGTTTGCAGAGTATATAAATATGGTGTTTTCTCATGGTTTTTGATGCACAGGTGAAGCAGAGTCAATATAGATTAGACAGTAAATAACTGTGTCCTAAAACCTCTTTCCTTACCTTTCTGACTATCTAGTTCAAAGTTGCCCTCCTCATTGCCTCCTGTAATCATATAGAGCAGCCCATCTCCATCGGGATCCTTTGCCCGAACAGTAGCCACTAAGGTGCTGGGACCAGCATCTTCCGAAAGGAAAGTTCTGTAGCTGATAGACATAAGGGAGCAATGGCAGCACATTCAGTATCAGAATAACCCTAACCATGTTATCCATCAGGCAAGATTATAAATCCATTAGGAATGTATATTTTTTTTAAGGTTTGGACATGCAATCATGGAATCTTTAATCAGTTTAAGATGACACTTTGATCATCTTTTTTCAGGGTACGTATTTTAGGATTGTAATCCTGCATTTTTGGTATACGTAATGTCCAAGGATCTTTGGAAAGATATCAATATGCACCGTACTGCACTGCAATGCAAACCAGGATCATTTATCTCCTGAAGATGGGAAAAAGGACTAGTATCTGTCACGCAGCATTTCTTATGTCTCTGTATACTAATGGAAAGCATTAGATACTGCAGAGATGAATGTAAAAGCGAATGCAAAAGTACTACAGAGGTGAATGTAAAAGTACCAGAGAGATGAATGTGAAAGTACTTAATTTTGAATAAATGTATGTTTTGTATTTAAAACATGTCTGTAGAATCATAAAATCATAGAATAGTTAGGGTTGGAAAGGACCTTAACATTATACTTTAAACTTGTACAAAAAATAGAAATTGTATTCATTCAGGAACGGAAAGAAGACATTTTAAACACCCAGGACCTTCTGAAATTATCTTATAATACAATCTGCTGATGATAAATGAAGTTGAAAGCTTTGCTAACTACCATCTATTTGTCTTATACACGGACAATCACTTTAATACCTAGAAGTCACCACAGTCAAAATCATTCCATATAGATTTAGGCCCCTTATTCATTCTGTTCTCTCTCTAAAAAGTCAATGCACTGGTACCAAAACTAGTGCATTTTTTAATGCAATCTAGAAATGAAAGGCCAACTTCTAAAGCCTTTCTTCATACAAATTACCCTTTGATTTCATTGGTACTTATAGTTGCAAAAACCAACAAGTCACCATCTAGCCAAGTGTTATTAAGGTTACACATATGAACTGCATCTTTAACAACCAGTGCAGGCATTCAAGCTGGCTTACACGGACTGCGAGAACACGGGAGCCTCGTCATTCACGTTGGCCATCCGAATTCGCACAGACGCTGTCCCTGTCCGAGGGGGATGTCCTTTATCGACAGCTATCACCACGAACTCATACATATGGTTTGCTCGCTCAAAGTTCAGCCTCTGGTTAGAATTGATGACCCCGTGTTGTGTGATGGAAAAATCAGTGCTCTGGATGAAGTAAGCAATCTCAGAGTTGGAGCCAGAATCACAGTCTGTTGCAAGCACTATGAGAGAACACATTTACCAACAGTCATGCTGCAGAAGAGGTTTGGTTATGCTATTTCCTACCAAGTCAACTTCAGATGCTTTTTTTTTATTCTTTTTTGAGAACAGACATCACCCAAATCTGTTTTATCCATAAAAGCCTTATTTTTGTGGTAAGAGTCTGAGAACTTAGCAGAAGGCTACGAATAAAAAATCAGAACAATTCTTCCCCTTACTCCAACCCAGCCTGAGAGACCCCAGCAAGGTAAGAGTGCAAGAGAGTCATAATCCCAATGTGCTTTGTACAAATAGCAGTCAACACTGCTAATTACCACACAATCAATATGCACGTTTGTAGAACATTATCAGTCATACACTGTGTCCTCACTCTCTCAGGGTATGCTGCTCAAATTTAATTAGCTCCCAGCTATGTTACAGCTAAAGTACTTTTTAATTACCTGAGGCTTCAAGGTACAAAGAGCGATTAAACATCCCTCCCCAGCAAGTGTTTGTTCAGTATGTTGGGTGTCCCATCTGCTCAGAACAAAGAGCCGGAGCTCTCAGCCTAGCATCAAAAGTGATCTTTAAGGGCATGAGCTCTCCTTAATTACCCTGCCATTTTTCTAGTCAAACAATGAGGTTTCACATCATAGCCACACTGGTATTAAGCAAACTCCTTATTCTAGTAGGAGGATATAGACGCAGACATTGTGGTAGCGCATAGCCTTCTGAAAGCCAAGAGTGATTGCATGGGCACCCAGGCAGAAAATATCATCCAAAAATGAAATGAAGAAACAACAACTCATCACTATCAGAATATTAACTCAAAATAAGAAAGGGGAAGAGGAAGGTTTGAAAAAGTGCAATGAAATGCTGTGCTTAGTTGCAAAAAACCTCGAGTGCCTGTGAAAAGTTATTAATCTTGGTTTAAAAGGGCATTTAGGGTGGTTGCAACATCTTGGTTAACATCTCTCAAGACCTTGCTGTGAATAAACGTTTGGGTGTGTTACAGACTACAAAAGCAAGTGCGTTAGAATTAATCACCCTCTTGCTGTACTGAAAGATGAAATATATTATAAACTCAAGAAAGATTGAACTGAAAGTGACTTAAACCTGCTACATTTAGTGGTTAAGTATTGTTTTTAGAAAGACATGCAGAAAGTGACAAACATTTCATTTGAAAAGTTATGGTTTAATCTACAAAGTCATTACTGAGACATTGTAACAAAACAAAAATCATTTTATTTGCTTAAGGATTATACTCTTTTTTTTTCCCAACTGTTTTCCAGCAAATGGGGAACGCGACACTTACCTGTACATGATAAAAACATGCCTTACTTCCCAACAGCAACTGGGAATTCCACTCTACTTCCATCTAATTAGATCTTGCAAACTGGTCTGCATTGCAAAGGTATTCCAAGGAACATAAAGTAACCATGAGCAGGTCTGTGCTAGCTCAGTGTTAACTAACTCCAGCTAAAAGCCTAGTATGTTAGTACAAAGCTGCCAGCTACCACTCTTCTGGCACAGTGGTGCAGTTGAAGGAGTATGTTAACCCCTGCTGAGAGCATCCCTCCCTGCTTTCCAGATCATAGCTTGTTTGCAACCAGACAGCTTAAAGCACATGCAGTGAGCATAAATCTGCCCATAATGACTAAGCAGACAAGATCGACTCAGCTAGTGTCGCTTCAGCACTACAAACATGATACAAGCCAGACCTCGAGTGTGTTAAAATGAAAATGGCTGACAACTAAAACCTACATTTACATGATCCACAGTTTTAACAAATGGCATATGTCACACTGACTCTTTCACTGCAACCCACAGCAACTCAGTCAGCCACAGAATGGCAAAGCCTGTCATGAATTTGCACTCATTTTCCCTGTGGGAGGTTGCAAACCCATCCCTGGGGAACTACAGCCAGGGCAAGAGCTGCTGGTTTATATTTTCCCTTTTCCCTGAGACGATACTTTCTTTGGCAGTCAGTTAATGACCCAGCACTCATCCAGTTCAGGGTACAGGTGGCTGTACATACTGCTTCCTTGTAGCCACTACAGGTGCTGCTCAGCCCTTCGATACCAAGTGAGTGTTCATGCACTGACTGTCACAATACTTCCCTCTCACATTTTCTTTTCTAAGAAGGCTTTTTCTCCTGAAATGTTTCCTGTATGGCGAGACAACCAAACTGGGTGCAATGGCACAGCTTTGCCATTCTGCTGTTCTGCTTGCTTTGGACATGAGGAACACGTTTTTCCCCACAATTGGGTGACCTTTGATCAGCTTTACACGTCTCCAAGAGAAAAGCATCTCTTTAAGGAAATTCACATGCTTAAGAATTTTAGAATTGTTCATTCTGATCAACTTGTTTCTTCCCAAGAGCCAAAAAATGAGGTACAGCAAGCTCTGAACGCTCTTGGTAAGTGGTTAGAGAAAGCAGTCCCTGCAGCCCTTTTACCAGCTTGTGGTTATGCAAGGGAAGCTAAGCTTATCACCATGCAAATTGCGCATGTTCAGTTTCAGACTAGGAAATACACTGTTGTTCTCAAAAGACACAACTTGGACATGTATATTTTTGCTAAGTCTTCCAATTCCTCACACAGTTCATAACAGCCCGCTGAGGTCTCAGCCCATGGTCCCTTTACTACCCCAGTACCTGCCCCTACTTGCAGCTTGAATATGGACAGGGAGCCTGTAAGGATTATCCCAGTTTTAGGCAGAACACACTTTTGGTACGGATCACATCACAACAGACTACGTCAGATCTCAAGACGTGTTTGAAGACATTTAACTGACAGCTATAAAGCAGGTTAGAGAACATTCTGTTCCCTGTCTACCAGACTCTGAAGACTGAAACAAGAGATGCAGCACCATCCAAGTTCACTCCTTAGTTGTGCAACCACAGTATTTCAAGAGTGACCTTGAAGTTTGTGGCTTAAAATGATCTCCAACAGCTCTGATCTTTCAACAGGATACTATTCCAGCCTCTAAAAATGTCATCTGTACACTCAGGGTTTATGTGCAAGTGATATGTGGCCACATTAAACACAAAAAACCTGGAATGAGGACTGGAAAGCCATAACTATAAATATAAAAGTTCATGATCTTTCCAAAGGCTTTTCCTTTAACACTTTATAAGTCAATTAAACAGCATTAATACTTGACAAAACCAGCTGCCCGTTCGAAAAACCTAGTTTCTTTATTTTTCTTAACAATTAAGAAAAGAAAAATTAGTTGGAGCTGCTTCCAGGACACTAAAAGATGATCAAGCTGAGTTAAAAGACAACCACAAGATTTAAAGGAAACAAGCTACGTTAATCCCCTAAATCACTGTCTGTTAGCTGCCTAACTGCTCTTGGGCACTACAGGATCCCTCCCTTGGGCACAGCACAGTGGTATTCACTGAAGATACTCACAACTCTACTTCCAGGTTACCTTAAAGCCATCAACACAGACCTCCAGGAAAGCTACCATCCCTGTCTTACAAAGGCAGTGCCCTCTGTGGAAGAGACAGCCCTTCCTCACAGTAAGAACATGAATGTGTAACAAGAACTAGCCACTGGGTCTGTGGCAAGGCTGAAACAAAAAGTACTGGGATGGTGCTCACCTTGCAGTAGAGATGTGCCCACAGGAATGGTTTCAGGAATGTTGTCTCTGCTGTAAATGGAATGCTGGAATTCAGGATAACAGTCGTTTTCATCGGTGATATGGACCATGACCTGAGACAAAAGGACATGCTGAGAGGGGATTTTAGTTCCTACACTTAGGAAAATGGTCACCTCATTCTGGACACTATCTGTGCAGTCATTGCTTTTGCTGCTGCCCCATCCTTACATCTCTGATGCTAAACTTTTCCTCATACTGCTCCTGTAACACAGAGAATTGTTATCTCCTCTACTTCCAAGCAGATGAGAGACAAAGTCAAAGAGGAATAACAATAGGTATTTTGCAGAGCCTAGATCTGAACCCAGCTCAGAGCCCAGCCTTCTGCCTGTACCATAAGGCCTCCCCTCTTCTGAGCATCTTCACTAGCTTTCTGAGGCTGTGTCCTTCTGATGAGTAACGAACATAGCAGAGGCAGTGGGTAGGAAGTGAAGGGATCCACATACCTCAGTGACACTGCTGAGGGAGCTCTCAACTTCCGTGGCTTTCAGTAAGAGGTGATAGAGGTGGTGCTCACTCTCATAATCCACAGGATGGGTCAGGCTAAGCTCTCCGCTCTCCTGCCTCACCATGAAGAGCCCGCTGGGGTTCGTCAGCAGAGTGTATGAAAGAGGCTGGCTCTGGAAAGAAACAGCCTCAACAACTGCTACTCTGTAAAGAATGAGAGAATAACCCTTTGCTTCAAAACAACAACAACAAAGCTGTCTCCTGAGCTGTCTCCTGAGGATGAGGAAAGCTGAATTGCTCACCCTCTGTCAATGTTGGTCTCAGCTTTGTATTTGGACTGGGAATCCCTGGCTACAGGGGAACCCACCTTCTCTCATCACCAACTGATCCCCTGACATAGCAGGGCTGGGATAACAACCCATTTCAACCCCCATTAACACGAAGACCTCTTTTTCTTCCTTATTGTACCCTTTCAAATACTTGGCAGCAGTTACTGGTTTAGCTTCAGCTATGGAGATAACTGAGCTGCTATACTTTTGATTTTTTTGTTTCTAAGCTGCGTATTCAGAAAAGGAGCAGGTTTGGAGATGGATGGGAAACCCAAAAAGCACAGAGCCTTTCCATATCCTGCTGTGCACCCTGGCAGCACATGAAATGAAAGTCTGCCTCCCTACCGTGACTTGGGTTTTGAAGCTCCGTCTCACACCAGTCTTGGACAACACTTTAAGCCTATCTCAGTGAAAGATCCATGGAAGGAAAAATGTCTTCCTTCTCCTCCTCCTCATTCAGTCTCTTTTAAGGAGTAAATGGCATATCTCCAGCAATTTTTTTCCTACTTCATTGGCTCATTTTGAGGTTTCCTACTCCTTAAAGGCCCTATGACACTGCTGCACCTGCTACATGGTGCCTTAAAAGCCCATGCTGCTCACAAGCAACTGAATAGTGACAACAAAACCTGAGCCAGCTCAGCAGCATCTCCCCACTGTGGCTGAGCTAAGCTACTCTTCATGCAACAGAATAGCTCCTTGGAGATTTAGCTGTATCTATTTGCACTTCCCGCTAGCGTTGTTATCTCAAGAGCCTGGCAAAGACCCGCCTTTCTGAACATTTAAATACAAGTCAAACAGGATACAAACAACTCCAAATCTGGGTAATGAAAAGACAGTATTTTTCGAGCACTCATTTATAGCTGAAATGCTCCAGGAGATGCACAGCCAAGAGTTTTGGCTGGTTTCATTCATGATGCAATGCAATAAAACCCGAAGAGCATTAAAGAAATAGTCTCAGTAGAACTGCACATCCCAGACTACACCGTGTGTCACACTGGAGACTCTCAAGCACCGGAAAAGGCATCATTTCTTTTAGAAAACATGTTGTTTTTAAAGTGTAACAGCAAACGCATATGCATAGCCCTGAGAAGCAATGCCACAAAAAAGCACTTGGCTGTGCTCTGTGAAGGTCCTCTCAGCCTGCAGGGAGAGAGCTCACTCAACAGAGTAGAACTTACTTTTCTCCTGCTGGAGTATTTTCAGGAACAAACACACTGTAGGACACGTTAGTGAACTGCGGAGGTCGGGAGCCCGCCAGGATGGAAATGGAAGCATAGGGGCTTTTGTTGCCGTACTCATCGGTGGCTTCCACAGTAACCACATACTCCTTGTTCCATGTCAAAGGCAAGCCAGTTGTCATGATGATGCCAGATTCCTTATCTACTTGGAATCGCTCTTCACCACCTATTGATATATACACAAAGCCAGTCTAAAAAATGCCCCACAGCAAGAATGTTTGCATCTCCATCATTTTAAGGTAAGCTATCTTCCAATCATCTACCTATGTCTTTGCATGCACTTCTTTTCTCCTCCCCAGCTGTGCACCTTATTTTTCACTCACATCGTGCTCTGTGACCAGTGGAGTGTAAAAGAGACAAGGATGGGTGAAAAATGAAGCATTGAGCTAACAGTAAGACTGCAATCAATTTCAAAATAGAAGTAAAGCAAAGGAAGTGCAGCAAGGAAGATTCCCATCCACATAACTGTTTTACTTGAAATAGTTCCGGTTTCTACTTGCTATTCCTGCTGTATGTTTAAGGATTCCCCAAGGGAAAAATCTATCAATGAAATTACAAAAATGGGAAATTGTTAAGAAAAATCTGCCACTTAACAGAATGTTATCATGTTTTTTCAGAGCAGACCTACCTGCAATGAGTGTGTAAGTTATCCCAGCACTGGAGTTTTCCTTGTTACTGTAATATGCAACAAGCTGGTAGATGAGAGTGCCTTTTCGGGCATCTGGATCAACACGTGCCAGGTAGGGGTATGGGTACATGCCCCAGGACAGGAGTTCCTCTTCTGGGGCAAGGAGTGTGACGTGGCAGAGGTACCAGTCATTATCTGCAAAAGATGCATGGATTTCAAGACAGCTTGCTCACAAACTTCAGTTGGGAATGTTTAAGAGCTTTTCCATGAGTATCCTTAAACAAACTGAATTGCCCATTGTATTCATCCTATTGCATGCACAAAAAATTCAGTACAGACACAGGCTTTGGCAGCTTACTGTGCTTTAAGTCCAGTTAACAACAAATTAAAAATGTTTTCAATAATATCTTGTAACAAGTTATGCATATTAAATACTACGTTAGTTACACATGGCATAGTTTTAAGTGTGTACTTATCCAGACTCAGGTGAAATTTGGCTTTTGTATTTTCAACAAATTCAGCATAAATGTTGCCAGTTTAACCAAATCAGATTTGGGTTTATTAAAATAGTTCTCTTAAAAATTTGTGGAAGTAGTTAAGAAATCAAAACTCCCTAAAATTCTTCCTGCTCCAACACTCATTTGTTTAGTTTTCTCAGACCACTGGATATTGAGGGAAAGGCAGACATGCTTCTCCCTTTAGCTTCCGGCATTCCATCTAGTTGCATCCTAGACAAGTGAAACGCTGTCTTTTGAAATGGAGCCTTCCTCAATTGAGGCCCTGGTCTTTGCTTCTGTAGGAGAGGCAAGGGAAAGGGCAGCTCAGTCAGTAGCTGAAGGGATAGAGCAAGCCTTGTGTACTGGCAGGGGAAGCACAGCACAAACTGCAGGGCTGTTGAGAGCTACATCAAGAGAAACATCCACACAAGTGTGCCTATTATCTCATATAGGAAGGGCATTCCCAGGAAAAGGACAGGAGCACATGGACAAAAGTAGGACCAAAGGCAAGAAGTATGCTAAAAATTCCAGACAAATCCATTACTTAATAAGACTGCCCACAGAGAGAGACATCTGCCAACACACAAGCCATGTATTTATGAGCAGCCTTAGCCCACAGTAAAAACGTGTGCTGGACAAATATACTAGAACTAATAATTCCCAGGATGGAAAAGGCCTCACTGAGTTGTGGGTTTTTTTAAAGTATTTAAAATAATTTAAGACATGCTTTCTTTAGCTGCAGGAAATTCATAGATTACCTGGTTTCTGGTTTTCTAATGCACCAACATTACATACATGGGAACATTTGTTAAACATGCTCCTCTAAGAATATTTTTATCAGTATTGCTCAGTGTAACACAAGGCACAACCCTCAGCATGAGCCAGTGGCTCACAAGAGCAGTATTCTACCCATCACCAAGAAGGAGGGCTGAGAAATGCAAATCTTAGTTAACCCAGCTATACACAGTGCCATTGTGCTGGGGCCAAGAGAATGAAAACCTCTGGACATGCTGCATTTAAATATATTTTTGTTCATTTTTCTGTCTAATTCAGGAACCTTTAATTTCTACAGACATTAATATCTAGTTGAGCATTTTTCCCATTTAGTGAAACCTAGAGAATGATTTAAAAGAATTAAAATTATACAACTAATTTGTTAATATGGTCCCATGTAGGTGACCCAAGTGTTAAATACCAATTAATAACAAGGTACTAATCCTGCTGTATTGTAAAACCCACCAAATGTCAGCCAGACCAAAGCTTTATGCTTTAAAAAAGACAGATGAGGGAATAAGTGTCACTGATTAGAGGACACATCAGGGAAAATATTCTTGGTGTTCAAATTAACGATAATTTTCTGGACTTTTACTAAAACTTCACCTCTCCCTCTCTGAAATGTGCATTGAAATAGAACCATAGAATCATATAGGTTGGAAAAGGCCTTTAAGATCCACTAGTCCAATCACAAACCCAGCACTGCCAAGTCAACCAGTGAACCATGTTCCTCCTCAAGTAGGGCTGCCTCGAGCTGGTTGCTCAGGACCATGTCCACATGGCTTTTGAATACCTCCATGGAGGGGGACTCCACTGCCTCCCTAGGCAACCTGTGCCAAGGAACTGAAGTCCTGCAGACTCAAATTCAAGAAAGTTGTGGTCCAGCTGGCAAGTGTCCAGAGAAGAGCAAAGAGCACAACCACAAAACATGGCCTGTCAAGAAATGTGGAAAGACCTGGAAATTTTTGGGAGATTGCTAGGGATGTGCTGACGGTGCTAAAAGATGCCACAGGACTGATGTGTGAAGTCAGTCAGCTGTTCCTACCACACAAAGCAAAAAGGAGCTCATTCCCAAGGAATTAGCTCTCATTCCCAAGGAAAATATTTGTGTTAGATGTTGGGAGATGGGGGAGAATCCCTCAGGAATTTTTCTATTATAAGGATAATGGAGCACTTGATAGTGTCTGGAGATGCAAGAGAGTATCCATCACTGTGATCTCTAAGACCTGACTAGACAAATACCTGCCAGGAATTACTTTGTTGTAGCAAACCTTGCCTCTAGGCAGGAGCATGGTACCAGCAAGACTGTTAAATCCTTTCCATCATACATTAATCTGCCTGCCCTTCAGCTTTTGCATCTCATTGATTTCTGGAGCTCACATGTTCATGTGTCACTTGTTCCCAGCGGCTTGAGGGAATTCCTAGCATAAACATCCTTTAGTCCTTATGGGTTTTTTTTTTGCTCTTTGCTTAAAGGTAAGAGTGTATGCCACTCTAGAAACAGCCAATACCACATGAAAGGAAAGACGTAGGATGAGGCCAAATCAGGGGGGCTGTGGAACAGCAGCAGGTGGTGGTACTAAAGTTCAGCTACCAGGTGGAATGTCTTTCTGCAGCTGAGAACCGGCTCACTCCTTCAGCTCCTCAGCTTTTGTTTCAGCTTTTCAGGCTTGAAGCTGCTCTCTCCATGCCAGTAAACAAAACTTAAACCAAAGCAGCCTGCAAGCATGCTGACAAACAGCCCGGGTTGTCTGCATCACACATCAAAACTCTAATTCTAGCAGTGAGTAAATGGAATAAAAGAACAGATCTTAAAGGAAGCCCAAACCCCTAAAATAAGTGTTCAACATTGTCTGGGCACTACCAGGAGGTCAGTCAAACAGATGTATTTCCCACATCATTCAGAATATTCAGTACAGACATTTTTCCATTCTGGTAGCTCCTCTTTGCACACACACCAGGTGTGAGAAACTCAAGGATTTTAAGGTGTTACAGACACACGGCGATCAAATACTGTGAAAAATTATTTCATTCACTTCAAACCAGTCTTGATAAAGTAGGGGGTTTTGCCAGGAACGCATTGTTTTTTCGACAGTCACAACTGCAAAGGCATTAACAGATCAAGCCTCTGAAATCAATAGTGTTTTATTTTGTTCCACTGACACAACCGCAGCATCCTATTAAATCAAAATGCAACATCACCCAGTGGTGTTGCTGCTCACCCATTTTGTCAATACAAATCATCCACTATAGCCTGTGGAATAAGACTGTCAACAGGATAAAGCATCTGGCCTCTGCACCGCACACTGGAAAGAGTTCCTACCTCCTGGGAGAAGTGTGGGGGCAAGGAGGAGCTCTCACAGCACAGGTGCCCCCTCCAAAATTAAAGCATTAATTTTATTAATTTCTTTTTTCTGAATCTCTTAAGAGAAGTTGCATGGGGGCAGATTTACCACAGCTAGTGCGCTGCCATGAGCTGATGGCTCAGCTCCACCCCGAGCACTGACCAGAGATTGTGAAGGTCAAGTTTCTGCCAACAGCTTTGGTTTCTCACAAATACTCCCAATGTTCAGGGGTATCATATCCCATTGTAACATGCTAGCACGCTGACTGGACACATGTTGGACTAAGTAGAGAAGGCCATGTCTTCAAGGCAAGGCAATGTCCTTCCCATCACAGTTAGCTCTGCTTACCCTCTTAAAAGCCCACAAACCACTACATTAGCTTGTGGATGAATGGCCCACAGCCACAGAACAGCTGGGCAATGTGACTGTACCAACTGCCTGAAGCTATATCAGTGGGTTTCAGTTTTCCTTCCTTGGTTAACCACAACCAGCAAGCTTGGCAGACCAGCCTGCAGAGATCACTTCACACTATTTTCATGGCATATTTCTTAATACACACCAGTACTTGGACGTGTTTTCTACACATACACCACTCCTCCGATTTCAGGAGACAAGGTCTTGCTTACTTCAAAACTACCTGTAGGCTTACCCAACAGGACAATTGGTGCTAACTGGCAACTGCAGGTGCTACTGCAGGCACGGGTGGCAAAGCCACCTCAGCCAATTTCCCACTTTCTGTGTGAAATGCAAAGCTACAGCTGGTATCTCCATCACATTGGGTATCTGAGACACCCATGGCATTTATTGTGCAGCAAAGATGTTTTCATGGGCAGGTGTCCATTCATCACAGGAACAGCTTTGGGCAGATACAGGAACAGATCTCCAACATCCATATCTTTACTGCAACTGCAGCATCCCGTCCTAGCCTTAAAAGCCTGTCTGTGGTGTCATCCTCTAAATTTTAAACTGTTTCCTTTCTTCTGTATGCATCCAGAGGAAGGCTCGGAAGCACGCTCAGACCTGTGATTACAGAAGTAGCATGTTTGCCTCAGCCCTTAAAAGGGAAGTGCAGCAAGACAGAGCTATATTGGCATTTAAAAGCTTACTCTCTTCACAGGTCACATAGCTTTTACTGTTGATAGAAAGGAGAGCTTTTTTGGGTTTGTTTCCAACCCCCACAACTTCCATCTTCCTCTCTCTGGTCTGTATTTCAGAAGACAGTTAAAGCATACGGAGAAAATCAATGTTTGCGTGGTACAGCACTCCCCAGTAACAAAAACAAGGCTGCATTTCACTCACAGAAGTGAAACTGCCTGCAAGGTCTCTTGTCTGCCAATAAAAGAGAGGCTCAAACTATTCAGTCACAAATTCTAGGGGGATTTCTAAAAATTTTCTTAAGGAAAATATAATAAAATTAATCAAAATTAAGGGTAGCATCATTAAAGAAATCCAACAACACAACATCCTTTGAAGAGCCAAGCTCTCAGTTTCTACCTCTGCCTTCTTGTTGTCTCGCACAATACAGCACCTCCTTATCCTCATTAAAATGGCATTTATTAAGTTAAAAGTAGTTTGTGTTGGGTATATATATATATATATATATATCTATATATATATATATATAGTGTTTGTTTACTCAGGCAACATCTCAACATATAGAGCAATGGGTTTGACTGCTCTAGCAAGGAAATACTAATGCCTGTACTGAAACATGCTGCGAAGCCACTCACCATTGTCATAATTTAAATAGCTTCTTATGTACCTTACTAAGAATACTTGTAACATAAACTCTACATTTTCCTCTTCAGTTTTTAAGCATTTTGTTGGTTTCCCAGCTATAGTCTTTATCAGACATTCTCACTGCTTTATTGCCTCTGGGTAACTATATATTTTTATGTCTTTTTTTTTTTTTTTTACAGTAAGATTCTTTCAAAAACACAGAGACAGGGAATCACAATAACCTTCATTCTGGAGCTTGCTGTTTTGTCTAAAGATCCCTGTCCACTAAAATGATTTCACAGTTTAAGTGAAGCAAGCTTTTTCTCTGTCAGCACCTGAATTTGAAGGCATAGCAGTGGTACCCACACATGGTTTTAATCAACCTGATACCAGGAGGGGAAAAAAGGGCACAGTTTATAGCATGACCTCCAAATCTGACTGCCAGAAGTTGGATTTATTTTGCTCTAAAAATGTTGGGGGGTGCCAGGAAGCAATGGGCTTCACAAAAAATACCTAAGCTATATCTTGATTTGAAATCATAGCCAGCAACATATATGGGTTACTTGTTAGGTGGATTGAAAGGTTTTCCATCCCAATAGGTATCCTGGTGGAAGTGTCTTAAAATGCAAGGGACTCAAACCATGTAACCGTTTTGTGCCCAATCTGGATTGTATTTTCAGGAATTTCAAGACTTGGCAGATGCCTCTTTAAAATGCAGTTTGTTTCCAGTGAGTCGTAAGGGTTCAATACTGATCATATCCTACCAGAAGACACTAAAGCTGAGGAACAGTGTTATGCTACAGCTGCCTCAGTCAGATTTAAGATCTATCTCCTTGGAATTCAGTTACAGTCGTAAGTAGCTGTTATCCTACCTGAAAGAGAACAGGGGATGAGAGATCCCTCTCACTCCCAAAACATGAAAATACTAAACAGCCTTGCAACCATTTTATTCATTTAAGTCAAAGTTACTGCTGGAATTTACCTCACTGTGACAGCTTGAGGTATCCCAGATTTAAGGGTTGCTGGCCTCAAGTTTACTCTTCAAAGCACTGCAAACATGCAGGAGGAGAAGTAATATGTCTTGCTGTGCTTTATTGAGTCTCTCTTGTTGTTAAAGAAAAATAACCTTTGTAGATCATGGAATGACTTCCTGCTACGAATGTTATCAGTTTGGTAGCATGTGGGCTGTATCTGCAGTGTGCAGGACCATGGAAACCACAGAGCAGGTCTCACTATTCGAAGCCAACACAGTGCGTGCTGTATAAACCCTTTGTGGCAGGCTTTTAAGAGTAAAAAAAAAAATAACAAAACAGAGCTGAAAGTCTGCTTGAATCAAAGACCAGAGGTAAGAAATTGTGTTCCTTCACTATCTGAAGCATGGTAGATGAAGTCCTAAATACCAATATGTATTGCCAGCACCAGAAAGGACTGCTGTGAGTCCTGTGACTGTACATGTCCCACCCTGTTTAAGTCAGTAACAAGTATGAGAACCTACATAGGTGCTTGTAGGCAGGCTTGGAGGGAAAGGGAGCTACAGCCTTGCAACACTTTCCCACCACCCCAGCCCTTCCACGCTCAGGCTCATGCTGTTCTGATGGTGTGGTCAGGGTTTCCAGAATGTTAAATGTCCCAAAATGGAATTTGGATGAGAAAATTGCAGGTGTGTGATCTTATCTTTGTATAAGATTCTTGTCTGAGCTCCAGGTCTCAATCCCAAGACTAATGTAGAGCCCAGAACAGCAAAGCTTTCAGACATGGAGGCAATCCACCAGATTTCTAAGGAAGATGTTAACTGCTCTTTGTAGGGAAATAAGACAGCAGAAGTTGTTCAAACCTCTTTGCTATGCACTGTCAATGAACCAAGTATATTCAGTGGGAGAAGAACTGCATATTCACAGTGTCAGCTACAGTGTCCCCACAGAACAGGCACAGCCCCATACACATCACTGCTAACAGTACTATTGAGCAACAGGTCAGATTCATGAGGTTGTCATATCCTACACTCAGTTTATTTCATTATTTCAACCATGTACATGAATACCTTGTCTTCCTAGGATTAAAACAGTGCTCTAAGTTACTATCCAACCTCTTTATATATATATATATACATATATATATATTTCTAGTT
>JBCJKH010030330.1:15669-31416 GCA_039877255.1 Loriculus beryllinus | reverse complement strand
CCATACCTCATTAACGACTTGATTCACTTTCCTCACATTTTCAAACCCAACATCTTTAGGACCCAGAGTATAGCCTTTAGCTTTCATGTGTTCATAGGCTTCTTTATATTTCAACTATAAGGTGGAAAAAGGAACAAAACATACAGAACTAAATTTGATCATGATTCTACTTACAGTGCAGTTTTGCTAGGAATTTGTGCAGTATAAAAAGTCAGATTTTTAGAGATAAGCAAGTGATATATAGCTGTATCAGAGTTAAATACACATCATCATTTTAAATAATGTTTTAAATTTCTCTTACATCTAATAAGATATTTGCATCTGCTTCAGAAAATTTGTATTTTGATAGTAATTACTTCAGGTAATTATGGGGTTTTGAACATTTAAATTCTGCTAAGGCAAACATTATTGATCCTAAATTGCCAGTAACTTGCTTCTACCAGCTCTGTCTCCTGGATTTACCTTGGACCTATGTGGTAGATAGCTTGTCTCCAATCTTAGCCCTGTTTCCCACAGCTCCTGACTGGAATCCCCTGGGTGGACCTTGGCCCTGGTTCCTCCCTTTGTCTGAGACTGTTGATGCAATGTGTTACCTGCACTCTGCTCTGCCCACCCCATTCAGGTATAGTGGGACCTTTTCCCAGCTGATGAGGTCACTGCCTATGTCATGGTCACCTTCAGTTCCTGGCTCAGGCATCCACACGAAACTACCCTACTCTTGTTGATCTCTGAAAAGCAGTCTCATATCTGAGAAATAAGTGTCACAGTTGTGTGCTCAAAGAGGACAGGCATCAAATATTCCCTTGCAACTCATGTTGTGGGAGGGCTTAGTACATGACTTACATCACTTCCAATGTATTGGACATGTTTAGCATGCTGAAAGCTGGGGGTGTCTGTGGGAAGGCTGTATCCAGTGGGCAGAGCACTCACACCAGCCCAGCGATACAAATTCTGCAACAGAAGAAAGAGAGTTTGTGACAACTGTGTGTAATATTTGAGAGTATTCATTGGCTGCATAGGAAATCTTGTCATTTCAACTGGCAAGTGATATCCCCCATGTCTGCATTATAATACATACTTGTAGGTTAAATGAGGACATTTCCCCACTTTCATTTAGGCCAATGAAATCTAGCTTCTTTATCTGAAAAGCTGAAGGTAGGCATTAACTTTCAAAGAATATTCTTTTTGGATATCAGAAACCCTGTGGACCCCAAAGTTTTATACTTACTTCACTCTGTATTTTGTTTGCATGATACGCCCGCTCCAAATCTACTGTTTTATCAGTAGGAATCATTTTGCCTTTAACATTGTGCAGATATTCACTACGATAGACAGCCTGAGAAAAAAGAAAAGCTATTAGAGGAGAGTCATAACTGTGATGTTTTCTCTCCGTATGTACTGTTTGCACACATACAGGAATTTCTCCTAAAAAACTGGATTAGCTTTTTTGATTCAGGCAATTAACGATTTTAGTGATTGTGTTTTCATACCTTAATAAAGGCATAGGGAATGAGTTATATACAACCAGCAATGATTAAATTATTAAAATTAAATTATTTTAAAAATGGGATAAAAATCCCATTTCTAGAACTTGTGAGGTAATGGCATACACAATATTGGGGTTGAAGGGTGATACAAACACTTACTTCACTTAAATTCAAGCCACTGAGAACATTCTGGACATAGACAGGAGTGTCTGTGACCACAGTGTAGTCATTCTTCATCTTTTCTGCCTTAGATTTGTACTTAATCTGCAAAGAGAAATTCAAGAGCTTTAATTAGTATGGCTAGTCATTGCTAATGGAATGTAATATATTATTATATTTGTTATATTTACTATTCATTAATGAACTATTCTATCAGTGAACCAGCATTTAAAGAGAAAGTGTATTGAAATTCTGGCTGAATAAATGAACATGGCACCACTAGATAAGAACAGCAGAAAAGTTCTATCATGGAATACTAGAAAATGTCAATATTCATTCATAGAATAGGCCTATGTACCATGTGATAAATATCCAACAAACTTCTGATAAAGGGTTTGGGAAAGGACATGCATCCTCAAAACCCAGAATAGTTATTCTCCCATTCAAATGGCTTAATCATAAACTATGGATATGTCCTAAGATCTTGAGAGGAGGGGAAAACAAAAAAAATCATAAAATCAACATCAAAAGACATTTAAAAAAAAAATTAAAAATTGCATCACTTCTGCTTTACTTCAGTAAATGAAGTATTAATATTTAAAGTAGTACTTAAAACAATATTTCTTCTCTATTTCACCTTTTCCAAGAAGTATTGAAATATATGCCTTCTTGAATGAGATGTATCTTGACATTATATACTTCTAGAGCAGTAAGGTTTAAATAATGATTTATGATTATTTAATGAATACTTCAGTAGAGAAGGACAGAGAACATTTGCCATACTATATCTGGGGTAGAATAAAGCTACTCCATCCTTCTAATACAGTGGAGTGAAAATACCTAGAAGTAAAACCAGTGTATCCGCTTACATCACTGCGAAGATCGTAGGCATGTTTGGCATGGAGAATTTCAGGAGTATCCCAAACAAAGCAGCCAATACCCTTCAGCCAGTTAAGATCATCCTTGTATATCACCTAAGGTATCAGAGCAAAGCAACAATCTGTAAGACTTCCACTAGGATCTAATCTCTTATTGCTAAATCAGTCCAAAACACAACTCTCAAAAGATGGCAAGTAAAACATCCAGTATTTTTACTTTTTTTTGTTTGAGAAAATCAAAACAATTTAATATGGAATTTAAAAAATTTTTCTTAATTGTTTCAATTTGGCCAATAAATAAAAAAACCCAATAATTGTTAAAAATCATATGTCCTGGGCAATGATTTACCGATAGATCATTGCTGATCTACAGCGCTGACCTATGCAAGGCAAGTGCACGGAAGCATCACACCACTAGGATTTTCTCGAAGTTCCAAAGTTTCCACACCTTATGCAAATAAATAATGAAGAACAATTTAAGACAGGGATGTCTGAACCTTTAGAACTGCAATTTTATGACCCAATAACTACACTGACAACACTGAAATTATGCATATTAAGCCACATCAACTATGTACTTAGGTGTTCCAAAAACATGATACAGATGCTGTTTAGCAGTGCATAATGTAACAGATTCAAGTGGCAACTTCAGAGTGCTCCAACTAAGTTTTTGCTGTTATTTCCTTCAAGAGAGTATAAATGCAAGAATCTCTTTTAAAAGTGAGCCACAAACATGACTTGTGAACTTACATCACTGACTTGATCTGTTACTTTCCGAACATGGGAATTGATTTGAAGATCTGGTAGACAGATCCAGTCGTGGAGATGTGTGCGGTAATCAATTTCACTGATTTTCTTCTGTGCATCCTTAGCAGAAATTATGTCTACCATGTCTGGAATAATGTGGACTTTGGCTTTAGTCTTTTCATAGACTTCCTTGTACAGACGCTGCAGAGTTAAACCAGTACATTAATAATGCTGACAAATAATCTGCAGTATTAAGTGTTGATAAATTTGAAAATTATTATTTTCATGGAACATTAGTGGGAGAGCAATCACTCTATGGCTATGACTAAAATTAACATTGTGCATACTCTAAAAATAATTCATGGTATCTTAACAATTTCACAATGCTTTATCAAATTTTCATTGTACACACATGTTAAAAGGACGCAGATCATGTAGTGCTGCATTTTATATATAAATTGTCACACTAAAGGTTTATCCATGCAGGCAGTTTAACAGTTGAGACACAGGCTTGAAAAGACATTCATAAATTTATGACAGAATTCAGCAAATACTAAACACTGCCAAATGTATGTGGAAATGTGGCATCTGAATGAAGGCATGTGGATTCTTTGAGTAGCCTCTTCTGAGGTAAGTATGGTTTTATCAGGAAAAGACACATCAGAAAACAACACTTACATCAATATTAAGCTTTCCAACTCTAAGGCACCTTGCTGTATTGGGATCATCCTCAACACCCCTGGGTAACGTGTACAGTGCTTTAAACTTGTCATATTCCTCCCGGTATTTTACCTACGCAGATGCAAATAAAGGCAACAAATAACTCATTCCAATGAGTCAACTGTATTTTTGAAACAAAATTTACCACTAAGCAAAATACTTAGTTAAGTCCAACAAGCAGAGAAAGCCTTTAAAGCAGGATATTGGTTTTTAATTTTATTTTAAATGTCAAAGAAAGCATGTAACTATCATGTTGCAAAAATAACAAAGGCTGACTAGAAGACTTTAAAAATAAATAGATGTAGAATAAGCTACTAATTTATTGTTCTAGCTTTTCCATTTAACGATTAATGAACAGAGTGATCACTCATGAGCCTCAGTTCAGTAAAGCATAACATTATGTCCTTCTATACTTGGTAAAGCATGGTGTTTTTCTGACCTGGATGATTACAAAATTTAAACTAGAAAAAAAAATTTCAAGAAAATGTTTCTATTACTATAAAATATGCCATTATTTTGTATGAAAAGAAGCAAACTACTATCTAACTTTTGAGGTAAATGATTAGCACAGAAAACTGATACAGTTACATACTATATCTAAATCAAAAAATAGGGTTTGGTTTTTGAGTTTTTTTTAATGATAACCTATAGTATTTGCAAGGCATGAAGAAAGTATTTTATTCACTTACAATACTAGCATTATGCTTCAGTTCTTTTGCACGTGCTAGGGATACAGCATCAGAGGGCATTGCATAGCTAGTCGCTTTCACTTTTTCCCAAGCTTTCTTGTAAAGATTCTGTGGGGAAATAGAAAGTATCTGTGAGTGGAAAAATTCTCCTCCTGAGTAACAACCAACAAACAATAGGAATCAAAACCACTTCAGTTTTTCTATATATACTGTAACTATTGCTTACTATCAAGAGGCTGTGCACTAGTTTAATCTTGACAGTGCACAAAAAGGTGACAAAAATACTTTCTAGCTATTCATGACCATTCTCATACAAGGTCTGAATTTTGTTCAGGTGGAATTTTCTTCAGGAAATCCATTTATTAATGATTCTATTTTGACAAGACTGGAACCATAGTTAAAAAATATGACCTCTGTCTGAAATACAGCTACTTGTACACATTTAAGAAACGCAGAGGGCTACCACTAGCTTTGATAAATTTCATGTTTGGACATTTATCTTCAAACAGATTAAATGAACAAAATGAACAAAAATCCCACGTAGTAGCACCTTAATAAATAGATAAATAAATAAGTAAATAACTAGTAACTCTTACATTGCTAAAGAGATTTTTCAAATTATTAACTCTTTCAGAATCTACTGTTTCAGTCACAGTTGTATACTTGTCCTTAGTTTTGTGGAAATCTTCTTTGTATTTCACCTGTAAGACAAAAGATAGGTTTAGTTGTTTCAATTCTTAGACGGAGCATGGGAAAAGCCTGAGTAGAAGAGGGGAGACTCACATCACTGGCATTTAAAGCACTCTGCACTGCAGTCACATAGAGAGGTGTGTCAGTAACAACTCCAAAGTTCTGAAAATTCTCTTTTCCTGCAGCTGTGTATTTTATCTAAGGAAATAAAACAAAACAAAACATTAATGCTGAAAATGATCAGGAAATTCCCTTTCAGCTTCCTTTAAAATCAGTTCTGGACAACTGAAACCAAAGATTCTGGCACAGCTAAGACCAACTTCAACAGTGACAGGCCACAGAGAAGAAATACTTTACAGCCCATGTAAAGGATAAATGAAAATTGCACATCACTGTATAACATCTAGTAGGCTAAAGGTATAATCAGCAAGTCAAGAGACACTACTTTCCCAACATAAATGTCTCACTGAAGTATCTTGTGCACGCAATGGTGCACGGAAAGACAAAGTGTTATTTTCCCACTGTTACAACCCACAATCATGCTGTCCTTCCATTCTCCTGTTTTCTTCTCCTTCAGCAACACAAGTGATCATGTCTTTACAGAGAAAATTGAAAGAGTGCATCATAATAGTTTGTAAAAAATATATTCTGATGTAATAGAAATTACTCCATTCTGCTCTGACTAAGACAGATGTCAGTCTCAGTGAATCACAAATGGAAGGAAAAAAATTATAAATATTTACTTTTGAGGAAAACAAGCTTACTTGGCTCTGGAGGTCATATGATTTTTTAGCCTGCAGGATTTGTGGAGTATCCCAGACATAACATCCAAGTCCCTTCAGCCAGTTTAAGTCATCTTTATACACCACCTGTATGGAAGAAAACAGACCATTAAGTCAGCAAGAAATCTGCCTTCTGCTTGAAGGCAGTAGAATTTGTTTTACTTCTCTATATTCAATATCTTCCACTTGTGCAAATTCAATGCTGAAGGTTAGCACTGAATCTCCCAGTTCATACTGGGAGTTCCTACTGAACTGAGTAGTTCCTACTACTCAGTTCAGTAGTTCAGTACTGAACTGAGTTCAGTTCCTACTGAACCAGGCTCCCTTAGTAATTCCAATCTATTTAGAAGCTTAAATGTGAGCACAGAGAAGACTGGCCTATCTCTCAGTTTGACTGAATGATTTTTACCCACAGGATTTGTAAGAGATATTAAACCAAATAATACAGCACAGCAATGGGCTAAGCAATTAACACATCATCACATTTTATTAGGAAGGCCGGTTGCCCCGAGCTGAGATACTGCTGGCTATGTAACACGAAAAAGCGTTGTGGTTCATTGCGCCATTCACTCAGCTCAGATCCTGTGCACCAAAACAAGCCAAATAAATAAAGTAATGTCCAGACCCACTGGATCCAGAAGGATTGTGGATGCTGTCCTGGCCCATGTGCAAATCACAACAATCCCAATTACAATACTTAATGATCACTGCAGTACAGCAACATTCTGACTGTACCAATGTGCATGGACCAGACTGTAAGCTTGCTATACAATCTCATCCAGTCAAAGAGAAAGAAAGTGTTGACAGCAGTGACCTCTGAGAAGGTTTCATAATGTTAACTTTTTTTCCCCCCCCAATTTACAAATGAGTAATAAATAACCAGACCAGTAAAATGTCCCCCTCAAACCCTGTAAAAATATAATTTTTGGTACTATGCTACTAAGCAATCTAAGACCGTGGTTATTAATTTCCTGTTTGTACACCATGGAAGGCATTTTAAAGTATTTTATATTTAAATACCATGCAAAAAAATACATAAAAGGCACTAAAATGTCAAATAAATTAAACACATACATCACTTAAAATTTCCTGGGCTCTTCTGGCTTGAATAACATCATTTTCTTCAGGTGAACAATTCCATTGATGGAAGTAAGTTTTGTATTCGAGATCACTGAGGATATATTGGCACTTCTTGGCTAGCACATGATTCATCATGTCAGTTGGAATATGGACATTTGTTTTGGTGTCTTCATAATTCTTTCTGTAGGCCAACTAAATAGGAAAGATTGCGGAAAAGCCAAGAAGAGACAACAGTGGTTTTCTGCACAATTTTGACTTTAACAGGTTACAGGTTATGGCATAATCCAAGGCATGCTTTCTACATTTAGTAGTTAAACACCCACAGGATTCAACAGAATGAAATCTTAAATTAATCACCATTTATTCTGATGATATTCTAGAAGGACAAGAATGACCTTATTCACTTACAGATTAGCTGGTGAAAAAATTAACACAAATTCAAGATTAAAAAAAGTCACATGCTACAAAACATGTTTGTAATCTAGTTAAATCTCCTTGTCCAAATGAAGACAGAATATCTGGGATTATATTGACTTTATGCCCTGCATGATATGTTGTATGTGCCATGGTAAGAAAACACCAAATGTGAGTTTCACTTTTCCAGTTCTTATATTCCCATTTCAATTAAAAATTAACATTTTTTTAATATAGATATGTAAAGCACAAGAATCCCAAGTCATATACTACTTCTTACTGTTCAGATTCTTAAACTGAAATAGAAAAATGTTTTTTTTTTCCCTATTCTAATATGTCTAATAGTTAAACAAATCTCTTCTTAACCTCCTGAATAATTTCAAGTTCAATTATTCACCCATGTAACAAAATAACCATCCAGGGAACATAAACATGTTGAAAAAACTTTTACTGATGTTATTAAGTATTGTATTATTTATGATTAAAGATGTCAAGCTAAAATAAAGAAAATAGGAAAATACTACAGTGAGGCTAATTCTCTCCTTACCGCACTCCTCATTTTCTGGAATGCTAGTGAATGAATGACACTGGGGAAATCATCAATCTCCTTCCCAGCCAGGTAATGGCCTTTCAGCTTCTCATATATTTCCTTATATTTAAGCTGCAAAATATTCATGTGGAAATTTTAAAGTTCATTCTAACAATGTATATGGAAAATAAAGGAAAAGAAAGGAGAATTCATACTAACCTCACTATTTATGTAGTTTGCATGCTTTGCTCCAACAAGTGGAATATATTTCTCATCCAAAGAATAACCAATGGGTTTGCTAATCTCCCAAGCATTTTTATAACGTTTCTAGACAAAAACAAAAAAAAAAAAAATAGAAGTTTCGGTTCCAAATCCATTATTACTTTCAAAGAAACCTAATTTTGCCATTTATACACACATATAACTTATAGTCACTGAATTGTCCCAGTAAAGTAAATGAGGAATGTTAATTTTGAATAGATATTCAGTGTGACTAAGACAAACAGAATGAGTGTTCCAATTCAGGAAGGTACCTGAGCACAAATCTAAGATGATCTCCGCTTTCTTTACTATATTTGGAATTCAGCATTTCTTCTCAGAGTAATACAAGTATCCAACATGTAGATACAAACTCTTGTTTGAAAGTGCAGCATAGAACAGACATTGATAATTTTACAGATACCTATTCAATATGGTAAAAAATCTTTCAGTAAAACCACTGTATATTTTAAAAGCATTAACTGTGTCAGTGGCACTTTTCTAACATCATATTAAAAAAAATATATATATTTACTTTCAGACTAACTTATAAAGCACCTACTTCTATGAATGAGTAGTCACATTTTCAAAAAACAGAGATTTCCAATAAAATATAACATGAATGTAAATAATCTACAATTTTCCTTTCTTAGAAAAGAAAATGTAAATTTCATCAGTAGTCTCAGAATATATCATTGGATGGAATTATAAACTGCTGTCACACAAACTCTACTACTGCTATTACTGCTTCCAAACACGCAACAGCAGTACTTTGAGATCAGTTCAATAAGGAAAGAAATTATCCCAATGATCCAAACTGAGAAAAAATGAATAAAAAAAAATTAAATAACTTTCACAATACCCCAGTAGACTAATGACAAAAATGAACAGTTCTCTGAAGTCCACCTCACATTCTGTTCATTTCAAAACAAAGTAAAGCTTAGTTAAATATTTATAGAATCTTACATCACTGTATAGCAAGGACATGTCTTTGGCATGGTTCAGCGCAGGAGTATCATCAGACCCAATATACTGGCCTTTCTCAAGGTTAAATGTTTCTTTGTATTTTATCTATAAAGGACAACAAACACAGTGTTAATTCCATGGGAGAAATAAATAATCTCAGTGTGTCATCTCTTGGAAGTAGACATTAATTTTCTGTTATCATATTTTCAGAAATGTCTGTAGTTCCAGCTATAGTACACAGTCAAATGTCATCAGTACGTCACATCACAAAATCCACACAGTATTGTAACAAAATTCAACTGGCTGATCAGCAATACAGCTTAGTAGCAACACCAGAACTCCACTGGTACTGTACAACTAAGTGCTGTACACCAAGAACAGGACTCAATTTTAAACTACTATGCAAAACTTGTAAACTCTAAATAAGAGACATGCTATATTCTTCTACCAAAAAATGTTAAATTATTTCGTTGTTCATTTATATCACTTCTTATTAAACTTATTTACCCCAGTAAAAGTCTATTATTCAAGAAGCATCCATATGTATACACACACATACATATAAGTACATGCATAAACAGTAATATTTAACAAAAGCAATTTAGTCATCTACTAATTCTAGTAATATAACAGTTTCCACTAAAAAAAAAATAGTACATACATCACTCTGATTGACAGAGTTCATCTTCGCCAAAACAATGTCAGGAGTGTCAACCACACTGGTATAATTGGAAAAGTTATCAAGGGCTTCTTTTGTATATGCTCTCTGCAAAGAGATGAAATATTTTCTTAAACACTGAGCATGAGGAAGAGCTAATCGCATAACTGCTGAAATATTTTCTTTTACCTTATTTATCAGTTCTTGTGCATTCTTAACTTTCTTATGTTCCACAGAATCCAGAGGAATCCAACCACAGCCACGAAGCCATTCCAAATCAGACTTATATATATTCTGAATGATAATAGATAGTACAAAAGAAGAGAAATTATTTCATTCAGGGTGACTTTTCTATTCTTATGAAGTTCTTTACTGTGAGGGTGGTGAGCCACTGGAACAGGTTGCCCAAAGAAGTGGTAAATGCTCCATCCCTGGCGGCATTCAAGGCCAGGCTGGACAGAGCCTTGGGTGACATAGTCTACTGTGAGGCATCCCTGCTCATGGCAGGGGGTTGGAACTAGGTGATCTTAAGGTCCTTTCCAACCCTAACCATTCTACAATTCTATGATTCTATAATATGGGTAATATACTTAGGCCAAACTAAATGGAAATTACATACGTATGTGATGTCACTTACATCACTTTGCAGATCATAGGCCTTCCTTGCCTGAATACAGTCATTCTGGTCAGGATGGCATGTCCATTCATGAAGGTACTGGCGGTAGTCAATATCGCTGACCAAGTTCTGACATTCCTTTGCTGCTACAACTGACACCATATCCGGAGGGAGGTGAATTTTGGATTTTGTCTTGTGATAGTCTGATTTGTACAGTCTGTCATTCTGGATCTCACCCGCATGCTCAAACCACACCAGTTTTGGATCATCTCTCATGCTGGCAACTCCAACATAGTGACCTCTTTGTTTGACATATTCAGCTTTGTATTTAAGCTGATGGAAGAGAGGAGAAATATGTATAAAATCAGCACTGATTATATCTGTTCTGTTTTTAACCTATCAACAGCTACGGTTTTGTCAACACAAAGAACAGATGAGACAGGGAGTTGTGAAACTGCAGTCTTAGGTTTTCAGTACATGACCAGATAAAACTACAAAACAAATAGTAAAGTTATTTTGTATAGTCCTCCACAACAAAACCATAGAATTTTCTAGACAAATATGCTGCCATTTCTCAGTAAACAGTATTTTCAACACAAGAGGAATGATTTGTTAGAAAATGTTTACTAATAGTTATTTAGTGGATTTAGTCTCATTTTTGTAACTAATTATTTGAGACTGTGAAGGTTTATATCTCGTTGTTTTGATAAAATGTATATTCAAACTTTGTCATGTAATAATTGCAACATTCATTATGCAAAAGTTTAAAAGGTAATGTGCATATCATCTTATAGCTGTGCAAAGAGGAAACCTCTAGCCAATCAGTGAAATCAGAGCTATATATAAAAACCATAATACCACTTCAATTATTGAATATTTCTAAAATGTTGATTTTGAAAGGACCATTTCTGGAGAAAGTGAAAGTAGAAAGGAGAATCTGACCTTTCAGCACTGATGTCTGTAAAACCCACAATAACAAAGATGACTGAATTACCTGGAGCACAGTGGACCTTTTGGGTCATGAAAAGTCTACCGTATGTTACCCCTAAGGGAAAGCTTTCTACGTCTGTTGAATTTGCAAGGCCTTCAACATTTCCAGGCTTCCAAGCACATGCCTTCCTAATGAGAAAAATTATTACCTCACTTTGGACATCATTTGAGTGTTTGGCATGACAGATTTGCACAGTGTCAGGAGGTAAGAGGTAACCAGTAGCTTTTTCTTTCTCCCAGTTTTCCTTGTATAAATTCTGCGGAAAATAAAAATAGGAAATCAACACTACTTCAATGATAATTATTACCATATGTATGTAACCTTTATTCAAGTACAAGGATAACAAACCCTTCCTTCAGGATATTTTTAAAAAAGCAAGTTTTCTAAATTCCTCACAAGAGTTATTAATGTGAGTAGAAACTGTCAGGGAGCGATCACATACCTGATTAAGAATTCTGGCTGCTTCTCGGGCCATATCTAGTTGTGGTGTATCTGTTAGAGTATAATTTGACTTGACCTCATTCCATGCTTTGTGGTATTTAATCTAGAAAGAGAAAGAAATTACTGCTTTGCAGCATCATCATATCAGAACTGTGAAAACATAATACCAAGACCCATATTTTATGCATGAAATAGTGTATAAAGCCCTGAATCTGCAAAGCTATTAGACATGACACATTAAATATACACATAAATGGGTGGAGTTTTAAAAAGAAAATTGTACAAAAGAGGAAATCACAAAATTTCTCAGGGATAATTTTGAAAATATGTTCCAAGACAGCTGGGTGGACAGAGTATCTTTAGAAGTTACATTACCTGTTTGGTCTACAGACATGTATGGCCAATAACCAAGCAAAAAGTGTTTGAACCAAGGCAACAGATTTTAAACTTCTTAAGAGCAAATCCCTTTACAAAGTATGATCTCTCTGTAAATGCAGCATTCTAGCACATCCCAACCACATCGAGTCATGTTTCCAAGCACAGGACATGCCTGAATGTGTGTATGTGGTTGCACTGCAGTATGTTAATCAATTCAAATGTACCACAGTTATTGCCAACCTTTTACCAGTGAACTAAAATGGGGCTTGTCACCTCATGTTCACAGATCAGCTTCTCACAGACTAGCCTCCAAAAACATATAAAGAATGGCAAGCTGACAGCACATCAGTTTTGTACATGTATACCGGCAGAAGTGAGAAGAAGTAAACAAAGTGGGACCTAGACAGGCTGGAGAGCTGGGCAGAGAAATCTAATGAGGTTCAACATGGGCAAGTGCAGGGTACTGCATGTGGGGAGGAAGAACCCCAAGCACCCGTACAGGCTGGGGGCTGACCTACTTGAATGCAATTCAGCTGAGAAGGACTTGGGAGTGTTTGTAGAGGGCAAGTTGACTGTAAGCCAGCAGTGTGACCTTGCACCTAGGAGGACTTAGGGTGCACTGGGAGGAGTGTGGCCAGCAGATTGAGGAAGGTGATACTCTGCCCTGGTGAGGCTCTCTGCGGAGGCATTCAAAGCCAGGTGGACATGTTCCCGTGTAACATGCTCTAGGTGGCCCAGCCTTGGAAGAGGGGTTGGATTAAATGATCTCCAGAAGTCCCTTCCAACCCTAACGATCCTGTGACTCAGTGATTATACTCTTGTTCAAAGGTACTGCATGCAGAAACTGTCAAGTCATGAATAAAAGATAAAAAGTCCAGTATTTACAAGGGCATGTAGTGATAGCAGAAAGGGGAATGTCTTTAAAGTGAAAAAGAGTAGATTTAGATTAGATATTAGGAAGAAGTTCTTTTCTATGCAGGTGGTGAGGCACTGGCACAGGCTCCCCAGAAAAACTGTGCCTGACCCATCGCTGACAGTGTTCAAGACCAGGTTGTATGGGGCTTTGAGCAACCTGGTCTAATGGAAGGTGCCCCTGCCTCTGGCAGGGGGGGTTGGAACTCAATGATCTTTAAGGTCCCTTCCAACTCAAACCATGCTGTAGTTCTGTGATTATGGTTGCCAGAGTGCAAGTGGCTATTTATGTTCATGTTGTCAGTGACGACCAATGATATCAGCCAAGACTGAGAGAAGAAACTGGTTGCAGAACTAGCACTGGCTTTTCAAAATGTGTAGGAAATAATGTATTCTGCTTAAGGAGCTTCTTCCCTACAATAAGTGGAGATGAGCTTGTGAAGACCTATTCATCTTTATGTCATACATTCATAGAATTCACAGATTTTTTTAGCATTTTTTAAATATCCTTTTAAAGATAAAATCCTATCATTTAAATATGCAGACCAGTTTAACAGCCCAGAAAAATGCTGGCAAACTTACATCACTACGAATTTCACCACTATTCTTTGCTGTGATATAATCAACTCTGTCCGCCACTGGAGTAAATGAAAGAGTTTCAGGCTTTGTACGGTACTTTTTCTATACAAGAGAAAAGATCACAAATCAGATTACACGGGAATAGCTAAGAATGCAATTCTGAATACATAGACAAGACAAAGTTTATATGGAAAGTAAAACTCTCCATGCACAATTAATGCTGTGGAAATGCTCCAGTTGTATCTTTTTTGGTTTTTTTTTCCAAAAGTATTTAACCATTAACAGTACTTTAAATTGCAAATGCCCTCAAGAAAATTTCAGTTTTGAAAAACAATGTGTTACCTCATTCAAGAGATCTCCAGCATATTTGACATGGTTGATTCCAAGTGAATCATTTGGCAGCCACCCAATTCCCCGTAGCCATTCTAAATCAGATTTGTAAACAGCCTGGCAAAACAAAGAGGGTCCCTCTTGTTAGCTACAGTTTTCTGTACAATCCAGCAAGATTCATAAATAATAGCACTTCTACTGGTTAAAAGGACAGCAGTAATTCTAGTATGAGCACTATATCTGAATTTATTACACTTCAGACTTGGCAATAAATAACAGTGGCATATACTTTGCATTCCTAATAAATAGCAAAGCCAATTCATTGAATTCAGCAGAAGGTCCCTGCTACTTAGAGCTGAAGCAGACTGAGACAATACAGTGATAATTTAAGCTAAGTTTTCACTTACGTCACTCTGAAGATCATAGGCCTTCCTAGCCTGTACGACGTCATTTTGATCTGGAAGACAGATCCACTGATGCAAGTATTGACGGTAATCAACATCACTGACCAAAGACTGACCCTGTTTAGCTGATACAATAGATAGCATGTCTACTGGTAGGTGGCACTGTGTTTTCCATTTGGCAAAGTGCCTCTTGTATTCCAGTTCGCTCTGAACTTTGCCTATGCCAAGGGCAAACTGCATTTTCGAATCTGCTTCTGCATTTGGAACTCCAACATAATGTCCTTTTTGCTTCTCATGATCCAGTTTGTATTTATACTGGGTAAAGAGCAAAGATCACCATTACTTACTGTTATCATAAAATGGCTCTTAAAGGATGTGAAGAGTTAGATGTCTCTGCTAGCACTTACATCACTAGCAATTTCTCTAGAAGCTTTGGCTGCCTTGATTGGGATCGCATCTGCTCTTAAATCGTAACTTGTCTTCACCTCATCCCAAGCTTCTTTATACAGTTTCTGAAAAGACAGCAAAATGTCCCATATATGTTAAATATTCTGGCATTTGCCATTAAAGAAACACATAGTTTACTGCTATTCATTTGCTAAAATACTGTAACTAGTTTTTGTGCATTATTCCTGCTCCCAGCCATAAACACTGATGTAAATCTTACTGCCTTTCACACATATACAGTGCTTTCAACACAATTTTTGCAACCTATACTGCATAGAAGGGTGTTTGTAAAAGTTTAGAAAATATTTATATACTTTGGGCTCTCACCCATTTCAAGAAAGTATTAACTCAATGGTGAATGAAATGAATATTTTTTTTAACATAAATGCTTGCCTTTATGTTAAAATGTCTCATTACTTTAAGAATAATCACCAGAGGGAAGGGAATTTTGCAAGCTCTGTATGACTTCAATGAAATTCATGTGACTTAATCTTCAACTTTGTAAATAATATCTTAGAATGTTAAAATTCACAGGGTACACATGCTACTATACAGAAATGTAGAAAACAGAATGATAAGCATACCTTGCTAT
>JBCJKH010030329.1:0-11356 GCA_039877255.1 Loriculus beryllinus | reverse complement strand
CTTCAATGCAGAGCTGAAACTTAGTCTGTGCCCAGCCTGAATGGTCCTGGACGTCCCTTAATCTTCCACCCTACCATTAGTGCCAGATATGCTCCCCGTATTAAAATATATTCTGTATAGGATCAGATATCCTTTAGGCTGTGCGCAAGGCCAACCAAGCCACTGTCTGGGGAAAATGCCATCTGTCCCTATGAGTATGAGGCATTGCTGGAGTTAAACCGCAATGAAACCCTATAAGAAGTGTTGCTGGGCCTGAAAACTGCAGAACCAGGGATAAATGAGACCACAGGAAAGGGTACATAGGTTGAGCAACATAGTTCTTCTCAAAATCTCTTAAAGACTTCCTGTAAATGCAAGATTTCTTGCCACCCTGTAACTTCAGTCTCCAAAGATACTCAGAGATATCTACTGGGGAATCATATTGAAGAAGCTGAAGACATTTCTCTCCACACTTGCTTATATAATACCTCTTCTGGGTATTGTCACACCTGAAACAGGAAAGTAGAAGGAAGCTAAATTTGTCAGCCACCTAGCTGAAATAAGTAATGTATTCATTTAAACTGCTATCAGAGGAGCTGACATTGAGATAAAAACAATCTCAGCATTATTCACAAGAAGATATTTGTCTAAGCCCTTGTAATTTTGGGCTCTGAATCCAAGCACATTTAGAAGTTAGTTGTCTGTGCTGCCTTAACCTTGGTTTATCTCTGTTTCAGGAAGAGCCAGAGCTATGTTGCTTTTGCATCATGACTCACTTTTCCCTAAGTGGTAGATAAAACCTCCTTTATATATACATATATATATATATGCTGATAAAGTCAAGATGCACTTTTTCAACAGCATCTTCAAGCACTCAACTGTCAATGAGATTCAGCAGGTTTCAGCTGGAGTGACTGCTGATTGTTTATCTGATTGCCATCCCACGTATAGATCTTACACATAATATATCCGGGTTTTTTATATTAAACTAGCAGGTGACAGCTCCAAAACAAACTGAAGGTGGTATTTCTTACCCCAAACACGGTTAAACTAGGGAATTTGTTGAGCTAGGATGTTGTAGATGATAGAAGTTTATATGAAGTTTAAAAAGCCACAAAAGAAACATGAAAGGAAAATGCATAAAAGTCCTTCAACACAAAGGTAGTATCTTTAGTTCAAGATGTCCTTGGGCTGAAGATATATAGATGACAGGGGAATGCATAGAAGAGGGAAATATTACAGACTTTCTGATTTTATACTCTTCTCTGAGCATCTACTCCTGGCTACAGTTAAAAACAGGATCCAGAGCTAGAACTCCAGGCTGGTCCTGTATGGCCTTTCTTATGTTCTCATGCCAGTTGCTAACTACAATAAAGCACCAAAACCAGGAACAACAAAACTCTTTTTCTAGAGCTCAAACCATTCAGAAATATATCCCATCCCCTGTGGATGTCATTTTATAGCCAATCCTCTGCACATCATCTATATATCATGAACAGCAAATTTGTTGTTGAAGATTTGCAGGTTGTTTGAAGAACCTGAACAGAATCATTTGTTCTGAATCTTCCTTCATGTTTATAGAGTTGATCACCAACATCAAATGGCCATTCATGCTGTTGGATAACATGACTACCAAACAAGACCCCTATATTAACTCTCACTGCTGGGCAGGGAGTATCAGCACATGGTACAATTACCATGTGCTTATTTTTGTCGTGAAGGTCTACAAAGAGAAGATTATTAAAGAATTATTCTGTCAATTTCTATCCTACAGAGTTATACTTAATTTATAAAGTTATAAAGCCATATCTAATTTAGAAAAAAAAATTATTTCTTTGGTTGCAGGAAGTACAGTCTGGAAATAGCAAAGCTTTCCTGAAAAAATGAAAAAGTTGATTTATATTTGCAACTGTTTACAGGATGACATGGCTATTCTTCCTCATCTTATATGTGTACTATGGAATCACAAACTCCTTAAGCCTTGGTCAATCTTTCACTTCAAATTAGTCTTATTTTAAAATACTAACAAAGCTTTTGTTGTGCTCCTGAGGATTATATCTTTGAAATTTTCACAGGTAACTATGTTTCAAGTCATTCTTATTTAGCTTTCCCCTTAATTTCTTTCAAAATGCCTCCCATTGGCTTTTGAAATTTCAATATATAACTGCTGATAAACCAGCCACTAATGCATTATTTATTATGTAAATCCTTATTACATGCTAGCTTCCATATCCCATCTTTGTGGGTACGTGTAAGTTCTTCATATAGCAGTGGCATTTCTTCTGTAGTTTTGTATTTTATGAAAAATAAAAGCCTACTTGCTAAATGGAAAAATCCCATAATTCAGTGATATGAGTGACCAAATTATTGAGGATCAAGAATCTCAATCCAGTGGATTTAACAGTAGCCTGCCAAAGTATTTCTAAGCTTTACACTCGCTCTGGGTTTTAGCTGCTCCTTGATCCCATTCTTTGACAAGAATATGACTTGACTAAATGCAATTTCGGATAAGCTGATCCTTCTTATGATAGACAATTAAAAAAAAAAAAAAAAAAGACCTTTTCATAACCTGCTGGAATGCCCAACTCTGCTCTTCAGTGCCAAACAGTCTGCTCTCTGACAATGCAGTTTGCTGCAGAAAGCCATGAAATTATACATGAAAGTCAGATTTCTCCTCAACTACAAGAAAAAGGTCTAGGAGCTACAGCAGTGCTGAGGATTACAGTAAACAGATCTTGGTGATGTCTGCATATTTCCACAATTTTTCCTTTAGGCTGATGTTCATCTGGCCCAAGTACCAAGTGCCCTTTTGCATTTGGGAGTGTCTCTGGCACAGCTTCAGGTTTATCATATAAAAGCAATCTGGTTTTTGAGCTGAGACCGCTCCATGGTGTAACCAAAGCACAGTGAGGGCAGGCAATTTGGTAATTCACTTCAAAAGAGAAAGTTCAGCTAACCTGAAACAAAACACGAATGTAGATGCCTGTAGCACAGTACCTAAGCAGGAAAGTAGGCCATGCTGGCAGCTACATGTTGTGTTGCTCAGGTGTCTAGTTTGCATACCAGAGGTGGCCATGTTAGAAATGTGGGCAGGGGAGCTTGGCTCCTTCTGCTCCCACTGCATACATGTGCTCTATGTGCAACAAGGAGTATTTGCTCTGCTCTGGTCACCCACTTTGAATGCACTTTTAAAAGAAATTTCAGGGAGCAAGACCCATACACACATACATCCTTGGGACCCTGAAATGCCCTGATTTTCCAGTGACATCTTGCAACTATTTGTCCCAGCACAGCCTATTGAAATGTATTTCCATAAAAAGGAATTTACTGCATGCCTTTAAGGACACTGGGAGAAATCACAAAAAGATCTGATACAACTGTTTTCTACATCTGTTTCTATTTAACATTTTCAGTAATTACTTGAATCATGGAATAAAACCTACTCTTAAATTCTGTAAATGACATCAGCTTTCAAAAGAGCTGAAAACACTCTGCATTGGATCAGAGTTCAAATTATATGCATAAATTGCAGATAGGGCCAGTAGCTGAAAATCAACAAGATGCAACTTGCTAAAAATAAATGCGTTAACTGTGTAGCTGTGCAATGGCTGCTCAGCAGCTTTGCAGAAAAAGACACAAACACCATTCAAGGCATGCATCTATTTATTCAATGTATCACCATTTCAGAGAAATGCAGACAAGTCGCAGAGACTCCTTCATCACGTTTTAGTGAAAGTTACATTTCCTCTTGAAGGTTTCTTTCATAGCTGATTGAATGAACTTCTGTTAAGGTTCACGTAGGTGTCCTTGACTCTACTTCAATGCAATGGCCTCTTGAAATTTTCTCCAGATTTACACTTTCATACTTTAGCAATGTGAAGCACCTCTGCCTTTGTAAAGCATGGAGACTTAGGGACTCTCAAAGTTTCAATTCCATCAGAAGCACTCCTCTGCAGCTATGAAAAGGTTATTATTTCTGGGACACAGGCATCTGGAGCTGTTAAAGTCTCCCTAGAAGTAAACCCTTAGTAGATGCCAGGTTTTCACTCCTCTTCGGAAGTAAGTTCATTCACAGCAATGGTGAGAGAAAAAAATCTTTTCAGATGTGCATTGAGTATAATCAAGATGATACAGGTTTTTCCAGGGAGAACAAAACGTTTCTAAGTATCAACACTACATAAGCTACTGAATTGGAGGAGAATAATTGTTTGGAGGGTGACTATCTTCCATTATGTCTTTTGCATTTGAATAACTTCATTACTGAAGTTACATGTAAATAATTATTTCATAAGCAGCCAGAGATTTTTTTCTGCTATATTTTTAATATTTCTTTTTTAATTCTTACCTTATTTAATTAGCCATTTACTCTTTGAGTATTAAAGTGTTAAGAAATTGCAATGGGGAAAAGCTTGGAGAAGTTATAATTTTGATTAATAAAATATTTTTCCCTCTCTATCTCTGCTGTGAAACCTTTCCTGCACAAAACATCTTAGGGATACTTTCCATTTCATAAGAAATGTGATGTAATCACAGTCAAGGCAAGGATGACTGGTGCCACTCTAGTCAGTCCCTGAAGGGATATTCAGGCTGTGCTATTCAATGGCAAGCCCCAGTGTGCCAGCATCCCTATGGTTGGCTGACCAGGCTTTGTGTTTTTAGAAATAAAAATGCCTAAGAGGGCTCTGACAGTTGGGCAGAGTTGCCATGGTAACTGGAAAACATGGTAGCAAAACATAAACAGCCCTAATAATAATTTGGCAACTATTTACCTCTTTTTATCTCCAGTATCCTGTGGTACTGCAGGCTCATTTGTATTTTGTGTCTCATAAAGATGTCGATATTATTTGGCCTGCAAGGTCTCTAGCTGAGCTTTAGTGTTACTTTTAAGCGGATTTAACTGGTATATTTTCAGAAAAAATGTGCATCAGTACTCCTAAAAATCAGTTTGGAGTCTCACGCATAGACTTACTGTGATTCTTTTTTGAGAACGGTTTAACCCTGCTGGTTATTTTAATCCCTTTCCAGCAGCATAAAACTGGAACACTATAGAGCCTAAACTAGGCATAATCCCTCAATCTATGATTTTGCTGGTTCCTGCAACTAGTCTTAACTTGCAGTCTATTTAACTTTACATTTTGACCATAGAAATGACAGAATATACCTGTACTTCTTGGGGTTTTTTGTTCAGCACCAGATTAATTTGTGATCTCCTGTGTTTAAATTTGTGGGGCACATTTATTTTAAAGCACGTCTAGTGCATAATATCTGGGAAGCAAAACAGGCAAACGTACCCAATATGACCACACGCACCCCTTGAAGAGGTGCTTCAAATTGTGTGGAATATCCCTACTTAAGGGTTACAGGTTTTCATCTTTCTCAAGGAAAACCATAAGCAAAATCCTAGTGAAAACCACTGCAATCTACGGACAATTTCCTATAAACATAAGTACATGACAAAATTACTCTAAATATTCCCTGTGAAAGTTCTTCACATACTGCACATTCTGGTTTTATCTCCAAGAGCTCCGTAACCCTTTATTAAAAACAGACCTCAGAGACACTCTTTGAACCAGAACAGAGAATATTACTTTAGTAAATCAGGTTTGAAATAGTTTTGCAAAGCAGTTAGGCATTAATGAAATTGTTTCAAAGGTCACTAGGTTTAGTTCAATTTCGCATTAAGTGGAGATGAGAGCTCAGTGAATAATTAATAGGAAATGACTAACTGAATTTCACCTTCCTGCTGTAGTTACAAGCTCTTTCAGCAAGTTACCATACTCTCAACAATGTTCTGAAATAATTGTTTTGGTTGTTCCCCACACTTTCTATTTGTACATTGCTTGATCTTGTCCATCTCCTACATTGCATTTGGGGTCTGCCATGTTCAGTCATCTCTCCAAGTTCCATTCCCTCATTTCCCCCTGCACTGGAAATCCAAGACACCATCAGTACACATGATACACTGATCAGAATTAACCAAAAAAGGTCTAAGAATTCAGAGAAAGCTTTTGGAAGTTTTGTGGTTCTGGATCCACATTAAGTGCATTGGATCTCAGAATGTGATACATTTGCTCATTGCATATTTTTGCGGGAAAAGATCAAAGAAGCCACCGGATATTTGTCTACAGCTTTAAAGTCTAAAAAAGAGCACTCTGTCACTGCATAAACTGTAATGAATTTTTTTAAAGCTAAGAGAGCAGTTCAGCCAAATGATAAACTGCCTACTAGAGTGACTGAACAAAAAACATGTGGCATCTTAAGGGCAGCAGCCCACCAAAACCAACAACTCTAGGCTTCAGCAGATAACCACACACACAACAAGAAAGCTTCTTGAGAGGGAAACAAGGGGCAGCCTGTCTCCAGCCACCTGCAACAAGTCAGCAGGAACTTCTAATTCAGTGAGTCTGAGGGATGTCATTGCATCATAAACAAACTGTATTTTCTGGGTTGCACATTTCAAACTTTGTGTACTATTTAACTGGTTTTCTTCCTATAACACCAAACTCAGTGACCAGATTTAGCATTATATCACACTTTTTTTCAAACATTTTCACTACAAAGTACCAAAAATGAAGTGAATTAAGTGATTACTGGAAACAAACTGGATATTTCTGATAAGGCTCAGCAGCACAATGAAGAATATATTGTATTATTGTATTTCCTATTACATAAAAAACTTGCCCTCTCACGTAAGACTGCGTATGCAGCTCTCTACCTTGCATTTTCTACCTAGCTTTTTTTCTAGAGGCTATCCTTTGTCTTTGAAGCATATATATTAAAAAAAAAAAATAAAAATAAACATACTTTGAAAATTGCTGCCTCCACTGAATGCTAATAAGCTTCTTAAATCATATCTAAATCTGCCTATTTTAGCTGAAGGTAAGTCTGCAAGAGCCCCTCTTGTTCGGGGGTTTGAGTGTTTTGTTTTGTTTTCCTTCTGTTTTCCATGCAAGTAATACCAAACAAACATGCTTACATGATTAATAAAATCTATAATTTAATCTTTTTGACACTATGACCTCACAAGCACATTTATCTGGAAGTCTTTGAAATAACAATTACCTGGTGAGTTTCAAAAGCTCTTGGATTTTGTAACTATTCTGTGCCATAGGTCTCTAATGGCTACATTTCATTTTGGTCCACCTAGACAGTACACTGAGTAGAAGTTCTCAATAGGTCAAAGTCTCTTGGTTGAGAGAACAAACAGGCCTGAGTTCACTAATAATTTTTTGCCAATGCAATAGAGCCCACAGTCCAAGAAAACCTCTAGGGATACAGCTAGGGGTCTTGTTACAGGAGGACGGGAAAATCAGGTAAAAATGAGTGGAGAATCACAAGAAGATGTGCATTTGCAGCCCTGCCATTCTGGTTTAGGCAGTTTTCTCTGGAAACTTTCCTGGGTAAAGAAAAACCACCTCCTTTCATTTAGTGTTCTCTAAAGGACTGAGACTCCCCCCACTTTTTTTCCCCCTAAAAACTGAAATGAACAATCCATTACACAAAAGTTTTCTGGCAAGAAGTTTCTGCTCACTGGCTACAACGAGGCTATTATTCCATGAAGGTGTGGAAAATGTGGGTTTATCTGCATGGCTGAACAGACAGATCCAAGTTAATATCCTCCCATGGTAGGCTGATGAGAATGTTTAACAAATGGTGTGTGATGCTCCCTAAAAAAGGGATTACCATCTTGTTTAGGAAGATAAGCATGAAACACATCCTTGTACAGCTAAGAGCCCCTGGTCTTGCTAAACTGTATTACGGAAGTTGCTCTGAACTCTGATTGAGCATTTCTTGCTTTGCAGAGCATAATGAAGGGCAGGCACATTTCATACTTTATGGCATCTCTGAGACAAAATACCTGAAGTTTAGGCTGTAAAATTTATCAAGAAGTTTTGGTATTTTGCAGAGTAAAGAAAACTTTTGCTCTTTAAGGACATGAATATTAATTAACCATACTCCTCAAACACGGAGTTTGGATAACGTCATTCAGCATGGCAAATTCTGCATTTGAAAGAAGATGTATGCAGGGATTGGCACAGAGGCAGGGCTAATGGTTCTCCACATGCAGGTGTAAGAAATCTTTTTGCTGTGACTCCTCTGGCTTGACTGTTAGCTGGACGATCACATTGAGGCTAATGGCAACAAGATTCTCCTCTCACCATCTAAAAACATTTGCTATGGCTATTTCAGTTATGAAAATGCCAAAATTTTGGCCTGCAACAGATTGTAAGGAGACACAGGCAAGTCCCAGTGGCTGACTAAGATCTCCTTGTTCAGAAGACCAGTGGAACAGCCATGAAGAACTGTAGAACACTTGGGCTTTATCAGTAATGTAAGTTCAGCTTGCACTGAGCTGAGATACTATAGAGAAAGAATATGTCAAGTGATACTATAGAAAAAGAATAATAATTTGTGAAATCTGTTTTAGACTTCAACTCTTCTGGATTTTGAGGGAGTGTCTGCTGGTGTGGGAGCAATTCCCTAAAGCTAGCTATTTTTTAGCCTTATTTTATGTTTAATAACTCTTGATGGGTTTTTCCTAATGTCTAGATGTGTGGCTAAGTGCTTTTTTTAACCATTTATGTTTTCAGTCTCCAGAACACCTGTGACAGAGAGTTTAAAAATGAAATTGCATGGCATAGAAGGAAAATCAATCTATTTGTTGAAAACCTGCCTCCCAATTTCTTCACTTGATACTCCTGAGTTCTTACCTTAGAAGAAACACAGCATAAGCATTCTTTTTCTCTGGGTCAGTGATAATTTAATATGGCATTACATTATCCATCCAAAACTTTCACAATAACTTTCTGCAATTTGTTTTTGGTTTAGGTGGGTTTTTTTGGTGGTTTTTTCTCATTATTATTATCATTCTATTTAAAAATAATTTTAATAATGTGGCAGCATCCACAAATTCTCTAACCTCATAATTCATCTCCCTTTCCAGGTAATTTATGAATATGTTAAACAGTAGATATCCCTCTGAGACCACACACCACTATACTCTCGTGTTGTGAGACCTCACAATATGTTTTTCTTTGTTTCCTACTTCTTAGCCTCAGGCAGTGGTCACATTCATATTTCTGGCTATGTCTGGCTTTCCCTTCATACTCCAGTTTAGTTCCAGAACGATTTCCAGTTAACAGTTCTAGTAACTTTTACCTAAAAAAATACAAAAGGTTTTCTGCCAGTAGTTCTTGCGACTGTAAGAGAAAATGGGAGTGGGAACTTGCAATGGACTAATATTTAATATTTCATTTACTTAAGTCATTTATTTCTGACTGCAGATGTGTAAGTGCTGCACTGACAAGGTCCACTGATGTGGGTAAAATAGCCTATTATGATTGTGGTACAGGAATGGATTTGCTCTGTGAGTTAGTTGTCTAACTAACAGGGCAAGGATTGAGTGATTCTGAAGCAAATAAAAGCAGGAATATCTTTGTTTAAGAACTGTGTCTGGTTTTCTGTTTGAAAAACAACTTCAAAAGCTGTGAGCTAGTTTTGGCTCCAGGTATATTTGTGCTTTTGTTTGCATTTGGAGTGTATTAAAATATCAGAGGAGCAGCTGTGAGACAGATGATTAATCACAGAGGAAGCTAAGCCTAACTACCCTGTAAGGCCAGCTTTCCCTTAATGCACAACCTTGTTCACGCTGAGTAGTATCTTGCGCTGCGGAACATCTCTCTGAGATTAATGTTGCCATTAGTTTCAAAAACGAAGCTCCACTGAAGACAGTAAGGTTTGAAAAGCACTTAATCAAAAGATAATAGGATTATATGTTTAGCAGTCAAAGTACAATCCCAGACTATGAGTGATAATCATCTGTTATAAAGTCAAAAATAAAGCTCACTCCCACTTTTGAATAATTCTGATGTTCCTATTACTGCTTCTGTTACTGATTTACATTCACCTTAACATATTTAGACGAAAAGTTAATCGGTGCTGCAGTTGATTCATACGTGAAATAGACTGCCTTAACTCAGGGCATCAACGGTGGCTTATGAGGGGCACTAGCAGTTTCAGCCATCTGATTTTAACTTGCTACCACATTTTTGCCAAAGCCTTCAGAATCCAATCTGAATTTGTGGATAAACAACCTGTACAAGGTCAGATCCTTGATTAAACTGGATCCAGATTAAGCAGAAGAACAGAGTTTGTGTCTGTGCTACAAAGACATACAAATGCAGGACAAAACATACTGGACAACTCAGCCTTTTTCCTTTAAAACTATGGATGAGCAATATGGCATTACTGAGATATAAAATAGGTGACAACTTTATGGAGCTAATTTTAGTCTGATTTCCAAGGAAACCAGCTATTCTGTGATCTCCTTCCCCACTGATTTGTGGACCCATAGACCAGTTTCAATCTAATGTAAAAGAAGGAAGAAGAGAGCTAAAGCACATGAAAATTTCACAGGTTTCATGAGCCAGTAACAGCTACAGGCCTGTGGCTGGAAGAGTCCTGTGCACCCAGAGAAAGTAAGACTGTGTGTGCAAGTGTGCCCTAGGGTTTGGGGCACAAGCTGAAGTTACTGCAGGTGTTGGGGACAAAGGACAAAGTGTGTTGGAAATGAAGTTTTACTAGCTCCATGGCTCATTGGAACAATTTATCATAGCCACCAGAATAGGCTGCACTTAAACAGCATGGACAGTTGCCAGAATATAACCAGCAACCCAAATAATGTATATATGTTACAGGGAGTGATAGATTGCCACTTAAAACACTTGGTTTTTAATTATCATTTTCCCTAATTAATCACAGGACTTCAGAGACAGGAATACAATCACTTTGAGTAGAAGCTACTTCTAGGGGTTCAGATACAATTCCAGCTAAAAGAAACTTAACAGAAACCTGGCATTCAGTCATTTTTGGCAGTGAAGTTAGTCACACTGGAAGAGTGACTTACAGAAAACATCCTTATTTAAAGACTACGGTAGGTTGACCTTGGCTAGATGCCAAGTGCCCCCAAGCCAGCCTATTACTCCCCACCTCAGCAGGGGACGGAGGAAAAGAAAATAACAGGAAAAAACATCTTGGGTCAAGATAATGACATCTTAATAAAGCAAAAGCAAAGTTTGCACACAGAAGCAAAGGAAACTAAAATATTTATTCTCTGCTTCCCCTCAGCAGGCAATGTCCAGCCACTTCCCATGAAGCAGGGCTTAGAATCATAGAATAGAATCATAGAATCGTTAGGGTTGGAACGGACCTTAAGATCATCCAGCTACAGCCCTCCTGCCATAAGCAGGGACACCCCACACTAAACCATGCCTCCCAAGGCTTAGAACAACCTGGCCTTCAACACTGCCAGGGATGGAGCACTCACAACTTCCTTGGGCAACCCATTCCAGTGCCTCACCACCCTAACAGTAAAGAA